>RXPK01000670.1:0-103298 GCA_004143645.1 Protaetia brevitarsis
TTATCAGTATGAATGGATGTGAGGTCAATGCTTAAAGAGTTAATGAGTGCTAATAAAAAAATTGTGCAGAGGCAAGACATGTTTTTAGAGAGAGAAAAAGAATGGTTAAAAAGGATCGATGAAATCAAAATTGGTAGTAAAGTCGAGGTTGATAGAGTTGAGAAGAATGTTGATGATTGTTAGAAAAGAATATCTCACATAGGAGGGATAGAATCAATTGTTGGTTCGGATACTTCTGATGAGGAGAAAGTAGTTAATGTATATGATAGCGGAAGAGGGAAGATGCATACTGAAAAATGATGACAATAATGAAAAAATAGTATAGTTTAAGAATTGCATATACAAGGTTGCGCAAAAGTTGTTAGAAGTGATGATATACAAGGTGATGTTTTATCCGAAGAGGATAATGAGGTTGAAGTTATTGGAGAATCAGAGTTAGATATAGCCTTATAGCCACTCTATAAGGTACCGTTCGTGGTACCTTATAGAGTGGCTAGAGTTTTTGATGGAGTCACCTAAGAACTTCATTCTATGGACGGTATGCAGAATAAAGGCAGTTATCACATATCAGCACTCCAACACTTCCATCACGACCCAGGGTAGTTTTCAGCACCCGGAAGTGACTTCACCCTGTGTGCGGAGATTGTCTGTTTGTTTAGTGCGGGAGATTTTTGATTTTTTTTTGTGTGCTAGCAATTTCTAAGGAGAAACACTCAATTTTTGTTTAAGTTTCGTTTTCCCCTTAGTAATTGGGAGAGATGCTGTGGTTTAGACAGCCAAGTTTGCTGAGTATATTTTAAGTTGCATAGTTTTGTTGTTATGATTACTCCGTTCGTTTGATTTCAATTGACCGAGAAATTTTCACAATTATAATCTTTTTTTTTTCATTTTAAAAATTCTGTTTTGCATTTTTAATTCAATCATTAGTACACAGCAATATGTATGTTAATATCAACCGAGTGTTACACGCGTTTTTAGTGTGACCTAATTATTAATTAGCGTTGGTTAATTAACGCAGGTATATGGCTTAAATTCGGCCTACAATTATTGTTATCCCTTATAGATACATATTGTAGTTTCAAATAGACATTTTAGCCAATATCTTTATGTTAATAATGAGATTTCCATCTTAAATTCTCATTCTATTATTCTATTCTTCTTCGTATAATACATTAGGTTGACCAGTAGCACTGAAGGTCCTTGGTGAGGTGAAACATATGTATGCTAATATCAACCGAGTATTACAGACGTTTTTAATGTGACCTATATTATTAGACGTTATAAAAGCTACCAAATTTAAAAATATTAATAAAAGAACTAGAAAGTAAAAACACAAATTGCTAAATGGTATATTATTTGATATTGAAAATTTCTATAATAACACACCAATAGATTTCGCATTAGATAAAACTATAAAAACATTACGAAATAATAAACAAAAAAAAAAACTACACACAAAATGATAACATCATATTTAGTCACAAAACACAATTATTCATATCTTTTATTCAATATAAATTGTAATTTTAATAATATTCAAGTTTAAAAATTTTTCATATAGGTATACAAAAACTAACTTTATATTTAACTTGCAGAGCCTGAAGATGGACATCACAAGCCAAAACATGCTCCTCATCTAAAAATATTAAATAAATTTCGAAGGGAAAGAATTAAATTATTTTAATTATTCTTCTTTTAAATATCTATTTTAATTTAGTTTATACTTTTTATTAAACATTTTCTGGAAACTTGATATATAAACAGAAAATACCAAAATGCTGATGAAGAATAGTCGCTTGAAAAGATGTGTACAAAAAAGTTAATAACAAGATAATTTTCCCTCATTTAACTGTGTAGCGATTTATTTTGTTCATTATTGATTCATCAAGCATTTCTTCGATAAAGTGCCAATATTTAATGAATTTATTTCTGGCAATAGAACTTTTAAAATCTCAAAAATACGAACGACGCACTTTTAACGAGCCGCCACTGATGCCGATCTTGTTAAGTGAGACCTCCCAGATTGAAATATGAGGGCTAGCGGTAGATATACCCATAGGTATGTATAACCAAACACAGCAACTGGTGATTATCACAATGAACGCGAGCTTTGCCCGCGTAGCATGGTGCCTGTATAGACACCGCGTCTGTGGATGGCTAGTTAGATTAACGCCGCCACTGTTATAGACGTACAGCGGATACCGACGGGTTTAGCGGTGCGAAATACCTGTTTTATTAATAATCGAATCTACTTGCTCCATTCGACAAGTTAAATAATTTAATGGCAGAAGCGAAGGTTGCGTATTCTCGATTGTAGGCATATGATGTAGGTATATTTATAGCTAACTATAGAAGAGAAGGATCTGTAGCCAATGGAATAGTATAAATTTAATAGATACCCTCGTATTTTCTATATTTTTGCTAAATGATTAACAGCTACTTTTAACAATGCTGTGAAAACATTCGCGAACGTAGTTTCCTTAAACGTTTTACGGCAACAAATAGAGCAACTACAGGGGCGACCAACTATTTCGTGGTCCTAGGTTTAATTCAGATTACCATTTTAGAACAAAATATCAGAATACTGCTTAATCACATATATCAATAGTAAAACTAGCGAACTACAACAAATATCGAACTCAACAATTACGACAACATTTTCTATTTGCTTCAAGTTAATTTGTTTTAGTAGTATTAAAGGATAGCAATAGTAATAATTAGAGACCGGATTATACGTAAAGTGCATATATTTTATTTTTTGCATATTCTTTAATTATAGTCTATATGTAGCGTATACACTTAATTAAGTTTATTATCGCTAATTAGTGATTGTATATATTGCATATTTAGGCATTCTATGCATATTTTTACAAAAGTTGCATATTTGCTATTTAAGCTTTTTCTTATCCTTCTATTGTAAAAATTCCTAGTATCCTAATGCTAGATCGACAACGACAATTCAGAACGATAAATCTTTTACATTGGTTTCTCTAATACTTTTTTCCAAGAACTGCACTGTGTTTAATTTCGCCTAGCAGAAGTGATGTGTAAATACGTTTTATTATTATATCCCAAATAACTATTCATTGATTGAATATCTTTGAGCGAAACAGACATGTAATTGGTACGGTTTTTTAAATACTGTGCGTACATACAATGAGTATATGCGAAACAAAATTTCTTTATGGATTAAGCCATATCCTGAACTGGTAAAGGATGGCGACAAAATATTTTGTCGGGCCTGCAGTAAACTGGTAAGTTTTATTTTACTAAAAGCTTTACAATGTTTTTTAAATTCTTTAACTTTTGATATAAAATAACAATTGTTGTTGTAGGTGTTCTCTGAGAGAAAATACCTGATTGATCAACACGCCTAAAACTTCCATCACATATTGGAAAATGTGAAAACACTAAAGCGATCCGCATGTGCCAGCAATCTATACGTCAATGTGTAGCATCAACTTCCCGAAACTCAGAACAAGAAGAATATTAATGGGATCTGTTGTAACGCATTAATTTCGTCTAACATACATTAGCAAGATTAACAATGTAATTTGAAATCATCTCTGTAAAATATTGCAAACATAAATATACCTGACGAAAGTAACTTACGAAAAATTATGTCACATCTTGTTCCAGCAAACTATAGCAGAAATTCAACCAATGGTAGGGAATCATTTTTATTTATATCATGGTAGATGAACATACGGATAAGTGTGCCGTTATATTGCCCATTGTTAATAGAATTCTTCATGAAGATATTGTAGTAAATCATATTTAATTTATTGTAAAGAACTTCAAAAACAAATAAGTGTACAATTGCCCAATCGCTCAAGAAGGTTTATCAAATTTCTTTTAACTGAGAAGTATCCTTGTGAAAAATTTTACTAATGTTGTCCGACGCTCACCAACATGATAAAATCGCGCAAAATTTAATTTTTTTTATAGTAAACATTATTCATACCACTTGTTAGCCATGGTCAATCGTGTAGCAGAAGACTTTATAGTAATCAATTCCCTTGATTAATTATTTAATTAGCAATGTCAAAAAATGTATTTTAAAAGCACCTTTACGAATCCAATTTTATAAGGAGCGACTTCCCGGTGTTAAGTTGCCTCCTGAACCGATTATTACGAGATGGGGTACATGGTTAGAGGCTGCAATTTTTTTCGCCGATAATTTTGAAGGAATAGAAAATGTAATTCTTGAAATCACTGCTGACGCATTCTCTAGAAAAACTGTAAAAGATAGTACCATCAACAGAATTGCTACAAAACCTTTTTATATTAAAGTCAAATTATAGCTTTGTTTCAAGTTCCATTCGTACACTAGAAACGCAAGGGATGTCGCTCTCGGAATCAGTCGAAATAGTAGACGCATTTGATATGCTATGTAAGAAGAAGGTTAAGGGTGCAATAGGTAATTCTATATACGATAAATTTAAAAAAGTGATAAATAAAAATGCAGGGTATTTGAAATTGAAGAAAGTTAAGAAAATTTTGGAAGGTGAAACAGTAAACGATTTCGACTTTAATTTTAGTTTAGAATGTATTGCAAAGTTAAAAAATGCAACCAATTACATCTGTGAATGTTGAAAGAAGCTTTTCTATTTCGAAACATATGTATTCTGATAGAAGACAAAACTTTCTTTTACACAATTTGAAAAACATTTAATTATAAATTGTTTTAGAAATTATGTTGTGAAAAAATTTTGTGCAATAAAGTTAATGTTTAAATTTCTGCTCTTATTTATTTTATGTAAAAATTTTGTATATTGTCGCGATTTTTTTGCATATATGCCCCAGGTTTATGCATATTTTATTAAATGGATTTGGATGATGGATTTATCCGGTCTCTGGTCATAATCATTGCATCATTGAGAAATTAATATCTCGGTTAATACTGCAAGTAGAGACTCCAAATTTGCTATGTTATGAATGTAGATATAACTCTAAGAAACGATACGCATAATTTACATTCTAACATACAGGGTGTTCAAAACAGAGGAACAAAGTGACATATTTTCAAAAGCAGAAAACTCATTTTTTTAAATAGAACACCCTGTATTTTAATTCGAAATTAGAAAGTAAATATCATCCCCTATCACTTTATATCAGCATTCCTCATACCTATCTTTAATAGATTTTGAGATATGAGCGAGCTTTTGTTAAACAGACTAAGTAGCCCTATCTTTAAATGTTTGTAGCTGGCTCTGAATGGGATTAATGTCACAGGGTGTCAATAGGCTTCAAAAACAAGAATTAGCAGAATTAAAAAATGAGAAACAGACAAAACTCGTTATAACGAATAATTAAATCTATTCAATTTTAAATCTTTGCAAACAGTACTTATGTAAACACAAAGAAAGGTGCAAGATAGGAAAAGTTTTTTTTGGTTTAGAAGAAAGATTACTTCTAATAACGCGGTAGTGCCAAAAAAGACTATATAGTGTGTTATATTTAAACGTGAAAAAAGATATTTCCTTCCAATAATTACAGAAACACCCTGCACTTTCACAAGATTACAAAGTGAACGAACTTTCCCACCAAATTATCCCCAATTATCTATAGTTATCGATACGGAATCCTTATTACATAGATTTTGACGCAAATTAAACTTCGAAACAAATTGTACCGTTCTCCGGAGATTCTGAGGGTGGAATTCTGTGGTTACACCCACTTTATTTATTCATATTTCCGCATCGCAACACCCAACATAAAAGACCCTGAACCGAATTACGACAAAGAGAAAAAAAAAATAACGAGAAGCGAATTCTTAATCGTTGGATCAATTCGGGAAAATGGTTCGTTTGATTGATCAATATAATAATTTATTATGAAATGCTCGCTTTCGGAGCATTAAAATTACAGACATCCACTGAGGGATGGTACAATAAATGTTTTATTATATGAATATCTTACTGGGGTAATTTTCGTGGAAGCTCATGCATCTTACAAGGGACTAACTATTAGTAATTTCACCCGAAGCCCAACGAGTTTGATAGGCCGGGATGGCAGAGCTGTTGAATAATTTAATCAGGGTGTAATACACTCCCTGTTGCGGGATTGCATAAGGGAATAAGAAGACACACGAAATGCCGAATAAAAAAACTCTAATAGATGTATCAAAAGGGAGGAAATAAAAAACACGCGAATATTAACCGATTGATTTTCAGAAGCTATCGAGGGATACCGGACATATGCGAGATTAAATGCTTGTCGTGCGTGTGGGTGTACTCCTGGGACGTGTGCTAGGGCCGCGTATCCCAATAGGAGCGCTCTGTTTAATGAGAATTGTAATGGATTAGAATTAAACACAGCAACATGATCTACATATTTACGTTTCTGCAATGATATCTACTCCCAAAGCGCAATTTTATAGTTAATAATTGCTGCAGATCGTAAAACAGCATACTGAGTGTAAGTATGACATAACCCTATTCAAAACATATGTTTGGAAGGGTAGGCAATGAAAATATTGATTAGTACTAATAAAGTTTGTATTTTTTGCGATTTTAGACCACTGTACGTCGGCTTCCTTATTACAGTACAATACCTGGATACAAAGAATTGTAGCGTTTATTACAAAAACAGCCCTTGTCAAAATAAGTAAATTTTTATCGCCAGGTGGCGCGAAGTCACTGTGCATTTGCTTAGAGTAAAATATTCCACACAAACCACTTATATGCGAAGTAATGCTAAGAGTTATATTCTATAGTTCTACAAAAATAGCCCATGTTATCGACGTTTCTAGCAAAAACAACCTACATCAATGACATAGGTTGTTATTGCTAGAAATAGTAATAAGTAGTTACGATTATACGTTTGACGTTAGTGTTTGTCTACATTGTCTACGAGAAACATCATTCTGACTAGTTAAGTGTTATTTCATTGTGGGATTTCATTGAGTGATGCTGAAGATCCGGTTGTACCGGTAAAGAAACCAAAAAAAAAAAAAATCAAAGTGAAAGGAGAAGCACATGTTAGCCATAAGGGTAAATTAATCGAAGAGAAAAAAGTGGGTCCAGACTGCAAGTAAGCGGATTCTTGAAATGTATTAAACTGAAATGCCGTAAATATGTATTAATTTTTGTAGATGGAAAAGATACAAGTGCTTTAGTGTAATCACAGAAGATAAAAGGGAATAGATATCGAAAAAGTTTTATGAACTTCCAACGAAAAATCTCCAAGACAGTCAGACTTAGTCGGTTTAATAAAAACTTCACCTGTGAAGCAAAGAAGGTCTAGAAAAGCTCAAATTCACAGCCATAGTGAATCCAGTGATGATTAATCACATTCGAAATTTTACCATTCCGTGTCCTTCTCATATACAGCACGCACTAAAACCGAACTTGCTTCCAAATATGTTGATGTAATCATATGCAGATATGCTTTCCTTAGTTTTTATGGGATTACCAGGGCTAGCCTGCGAAGGATTCAAAGCAAGTCTTTCTGAAACAAGTGGAGCTCCCATACATAAAAGAGACCATTATAAAAACAGACCAAACAAAACTTCTCCTGGAATAGATGTTCTTATTCAGCAGCACATTAAATCATTCTCTGCCAGGCAATCTCATTATTCGTTACGAAAGAATCCTCAAAGGTTTTATTTGCCTGAAACTGTAAGCGTAAAAAACATGTGTCGTCTTTTTATAGGAAAATATAGAATCAATTTTTCTTACAAAGTTTATTGGTCAATATTCGCCACAAAATTTAATATTATATTTGGTCTACCAAGGACCGATATATGTACGTCGTGTGATATGTTCCGCCAAAAAAATTGAAGCCAGCAAAGATGAGCAAGAGAAAAAGAAGCAAGAGACTGAAAAGGAACTCTATCTGCGGAAAGCAGAGGCTTTTTATTCTTTGAACCGAAAATGGAAACAGGAGGCTCGCTTGCAAATAAGGCTACTGTTATAAGTTTCGATTTTATGTAAAATTTGCCATTACCTCACATTAGAACGAATACCGTTTTTTATGCTCGTCAGTTGTGGTACTTTGTGTTTGGGGTTGATGACTTAGCTGATGACTCTGCGTCAATATATGTATATGACGAAAGCGTAGGAAAAAATAGTCATAACGATGTAACCTCACACTTATTTTACTTTTTAAGACATAAAGAGATTACTGCGATAGAAACTTTAGTCATTTTTAGTGACGGGTGCGCTGGCCAGAATAAGAACTATACGGTATTACGTTTTCTATATTTCGCCGTCCACGTGCGAAAACTTTTTAAAAGTATCATCCATATCTTGCCAATAATAGGTCACTCTTTCATGCCCAATGATCAAGATTTTTCTATAATTAGCAAAAAGAATGAAAAAGTGACGGTTGAGGCACCCCAGGAGTGGCATAACATTATCGCAAACTATCATTGTTAATCAATTAAAGCTCTTTGATGTAAAGACACCAAAACCACCACTGAAAATGAAACCTCTCAGAATGTACAAAATTTCGCAAGAAAATCCTGATATTGTTTTAGTACGTGATTCATACTCTGGGCCGTAGATCATTAATTAGAAGCAAAAGCAAGCTTACAAAAGAGCTTACCTTGACACCTTTATACACAGGACCTATCGCTATAAACCCGTTAAAGGTGAAGTGTTTGCTGGATTTATGGCCTACTCTAAGCAAAAGTGAAAATAAAGCATTTTATGAATTCTTCGATCAAAATAGCCCTAACAGCCAGAAATATTACATAGATATTTTTAAAAATATATTTTATAAATATTTTTCGTGAGAGGTTTTTGAATATATTTTTCATATTTTTTTCTAAATATAGATAAAATATTCAATTAAAATATTTATTCTATGTTTTAAAATTAATGTAAGCGCTATATTTTTACTAAAATATTTGTAAAATATTTATATGAAAATTGAGATTTTTTATGCAATCTATTTAATTTGTCAAAATGGACTAAAATTGTTTTTGGTTATTTAGAATGTATAACGTCGATAAGGAAAAGTTGACACATACATAGAGTTGTCTAAATGGCAAGAACTTGTTTTTTCACACTCACCATACAAGTTAATAATCAATAATTCTGGCATCTTTTAAGGCATACTGAAGGTTTATCAAATTAATCACTATTTTTTAATTGAAATGTTCTAAATAAAAAACAAACGTATTTATTATCATTTTATTTGAATAAGCAAATAAAAATGAAAAATACTCATTTTTAAGTCTAGCCTTGGCTGGTGCCAGGTACAACCCTATGGCTTTTTTTTATATCTTCGGTAGTGACGCTCTCATGGCGTTTCCTTGTGGCCTCTAAAACAATGCCAATTGTATTAGATCATACCATGAATAAAACATCGTACAACATTATCAACACCTACTAATACATTTGGAGCATTTACAATAATTGGAGTGGTAGCTACATTCTAATACTTACGATACTTATTTTTACTTTATTTCATAATATTTGAAAACATTCCACGTACAAACAATAAAACAACACAACGTATTCTAACCTCTATTTGAGGTTATGACGCTTATCTACACAGATGAATCTCTTAAGCAAATCAACTAGCAATTTATCTGGTAGATGCAGTACATATATGATGCATAAAATTCTTACAATTATATTATTAAACGATTTCTGTACATACGATATTGAGCATTCCAATTATCTTATAAAATGCCATGACATGTTCAAAGTTTTGCTTACCTCGTAGTCATCACAAAAACTAAAACACACCCGCAACAATTAATTACACAGTTAACCCTAATCTGCCCTAATCGTATACTATTATAAACTATAACATGTAACGGACAAACGAATGAAAACATTGATGATACGCACGTGCACGTATGCATTCTATGTACCTAATCCATAGACGCATAAACAGTACTAATCGTATAACACCGGCACCGTAATGAATAGAGGTGTTGTGTTGACGTTCGCAACTTACAAATATTACAAATAATATAATACAAAACGCAGACATATTAATAGAAAAGTTACAGCGCTCAACTTAGATACTAATTAAATCAATTAGATATATATTATCTAATTTAATCTTTAAACTATCATTTTATATGTATTTTTTTTTATAATATGTATGCATATTTTACCCATTTTATATTATTCGTCCTACGCACCAAATGTACAAAAGCAAAAATTTAATCTTTTTTTTATATGAAATAAATATTTACAGAAATATAAAGCAAAATATTCTTGCAGAGTTATGAAAAATATATTGAGAAACCATTTGCAATAAAATATAATTAATGCTACATAACATATATATTTTTTAAATGTTTTCCTAATATATTTTCTATAATATATTTTATGCATATTATATTAATATAACTAATATTCAAGAAAGATTTAATATTTTTTAAATATTTATAAAATATGAAATAAATATAGTTGGTCACTGGGGAGGAGTCAGCAATAAAATCAGAATATAGAAGAGGTTGATTCTGAAGATAACAGTAGTGGATGTGAAAGTTAACTCGCTTGCAATACTGTTCAGTTTTATAGTTTCTAATAATTTTTTAGAAATATTGCAATCTTATTCTTGCAAAAAAACCTATGTTAGTCAAACTTTTTTTTCTCTGTAGTAGTGCAAACAAGCCTTCACTTTCATAGCCCGCCCTACTTAATGTATTTTTTTCCGGTTTTTCCATATAAACAGATTTGAAATGTTCAGCTTAATTAGTAACATATTGGGTTTTTATTAATTTCCCACAATTCTGAAAATTTTGACAAAGGCTGTTTTTTGTAATAAACGCTTCAATTGATAGAAGCAAGTCCTAATTTTCTTATTCTTGCATATCTTCTGTGTTTAAAGTGCCAGATTTTGTTTGTGCTTTCATGAATGACTCCTGTAGAGCATCTCAACGATTACTTATAGTACATACAACAATCTCTTTCGTCTCCAAGCCACCGTACGCGTTCCAGATCTTCTGAAACGATTACACATTCGCCCACCCCAATTCCCTCAGATTTATCGTTTATTTTAGACGCGTAAAGTGCTCGCGTCTCTTATCATCGCCCAGCGATCACCGTAGGCGCCTAACGAGCGCCGATTTCGTATGCGCCGGGCGTCCGAATATCCCACGAATATTATTTTTTATAGCGCGCACACTATCCGGTACTCCACGGCTATCAACGGGCACCACCGAGTATGACGCGAGATGATCATCTACGATCCGCGGTACGTGACGTGATGCATCTAAGGCCGGTCGCGAGCCAATTTGGCGGCTAAGAACAGTCTCGTTTCGGGCCAGAATTGTCGCTCGAGCGGGCAGCCAGTCCATTCATAAAAACCGTACACACGTACCGGGAGAATTGGTGTAGTGAGTGTATGGTAGAAGCGCTATTTGCATAAACAAGAGACGCAGTAGTGCTATATGCATATAGGCGACTATGCAAATGCGCGCCACGGATTCGTGTTTACGATGAGGTGGAGTTGAGTTAAGAGAGCGCGCATCAGTCGCGAGATAGTTCACAGTTTTTTGATGAGAATGTCTTGGGACGACGTTTCAGTAGTTGTACAGGGTGATCGATTTATCGTGGGAACCGCGTTTATCTCATTTTTGTTAAATGTTATAGGCCTCTTTCAAAAAAAAAATTACCACATATTTGGTGGACTTAGGGAAGACTTAGGCCCGGTTTATTCACCGCCAATTAAAGTACCAAGTACACCCTAAAAAAAAATGTGGTAAAATTATCCCAAAAATAGATGGCAACTGGGCTACCGTCTATTTTTGGGGTAAATTTACACCTATAGGGGATTTTTCACATACTGGTGGAATATTCCTTTCCTCCTTAAAGTAATATTCCCCCTCCATTCGGGAATATTACTTTAGAGGTGTAAATCTACCAGGGAAAATTACCACACTTTCAAGGAATATTCCGCCAGTATGTGAAAAATCCCCTATAGGTGTAAATTTACCCCAAAAATAGGCGGTAGCCCAGTTGCCATCTATTTTTGGGGTAATTTTACCACATTTTTTTTTTTTAATGTATAGATTAGAGTAACAACAAAGAAATTAGAAATAATTGATTATTAGGTTGTTTTATCATCCAGAAATATTAAGTTTCAGTTATCTAATAACATGTTTATGTCATTTAGAACTTAATGCAGATTCTCCACTTAAATATTCAAAATATACCATTTATAATATTAGATTTAATTTTAATAATTTCTGAAAGATATATTAATTAGTTGGATTACAGAGGGTTTACAATAATTTCAATAAATTTTTAAATTCAATAAGCAATGTTTTAAAGAGTAAACATTTTGGGAGAAAGGTCGATAAGAAAAGCCAATAGTTACTAAGAATTGGTTGTATCATAATACAAAAGATCTAGTTGAATGTAACCATAAAATAAATGTTGACTAACAAAATACATTAAAAATTTATCAATTTGAGTTTGGATTTGGAGCTTTTTTTATTTTTGTTGCCCTGTTCAGGGTATATTTTAAAAAAAATACCTCTGCGGAACTTCTAATGTGGTGGAAGCCTCTTTTGCGTACTGCAAATGAAAATTAAAATATGCCGCCATCATTTGTTGTGATGCAGAACGAAATGAATCTGTTGGGTCTAATAACTGTCTTTCTACCATTAAAGAATGCGACTTCACATTTCCTAGAAAAGAAAAATAAATGTAAAAAAACATATGAAATAAATATATTTTTATTAATACCATCTTCCAAGCATATTATCAATGGTGTATTCACCTCAATTTCTTCAAGTTTAGATTTATCCTGAAAATTTTTAATAAATTTAGCATTTAAAAATATATTGTATGTAGATAATAGTGTTGCGAATCGAAGCCTCTTTATGTGAAACCGGGGTTTGGATGCAGTGATTAATCGTCTTTAAAAATTGCAACCGGTAAAGCCGGTTTTCAAAATCAAAACCGGTTTTCAAAAGCAGATTATTGCGCCTTAAATAGGTTTTTCGAATTTAAAATACTTGCACTTTTAAAAAGGTAATACGTATTGTTTTTAGTTTGAAACTGGTTTTGAAAATCGATTTTAAAAACTGAATTTTAAAAACCGATTTTTACTAAAAAATGGGGGGGCTTTTTGATATCTGGCTATTCCCGCAATACTAGTATATACATAAATAATGTTGTGATTAACTATTGAACTCAAATTTGCCGTCCTGCGGTCTTACCGACTTTACTTTTGTCATTAAATCCTCGAGTAAAACCAAAATAGTCTCTTCCTTACTTTACTTGTATCATGTCTTAGCTAGCTGTCTTAGCTAGCTAAGGTTATACCGGTATTTAAGAGGGGAGATAGGAGTGAAATAAACAATTACAGACCAATCTCTGTTTTATCATCCTTCTCTAAAATATTTGAGAAATTAATTTACTTGCGTCTGTATGATTTTTTTATCAGTAACAATCTGTTTAGCGCATCGCACTATGGGTTTTTGCCGGGGGGGTCATGTGAGAAAGCGTGTTTTGGGTGTTTGCAGGAGATTCTGTCTTCAGTCGACTCGCGGAAGAAGGTATGTGGCATTTACTTCGATTTTACTAAGGCTTTCGACACTGTAAATTATCAGGTATTGTGTGATAAACTAGAGAGATACGGGGTGCGGGGTGTTCCTTTGATGTTAATAAAATCATACCTCTTTGGCAGGAGTCATTGTGTGTGTGTGCCCGCTATTCGAGGCAACACCTTGACTAACGCTTTCTCGTCAATTTCGTCGCTGACACAGGGGGTACCTCAGGGTTCGATTTTGGGCCCTCTACTTTTTTTGATTTATGCCAACGATTTAAAAAATTATATCAACTATGATGGTCTCTACCAGTACGCGGATGATACTACTTTTGTAGTTCGCGGTGACTCGATCGGGGAGGTTTCAAAAATTGTGGGAGGGATTTTAAAGGTTATGAACAACTGGAGCGACTTAAACAGCTTACAGCTGAATATCGGTAAGTCTAGTGTCGTGCCCTTCGGTGCCGGCGGTGATGAATTGTACCTGGAAACAGACGAAATCCAACAAACTAACCAAGTAAGATTTTTGGGTGTAATTTTAGATACTGGGTTGAGTTGGGGATTTACAAATTACTAATTTATCCAAAGAACTGTATCAGTATTGTTATGCGATCTATAAAATTCGTAATTTTGTTAGTATCGACACACTAAAGACTTTCTACTTTGGCCATATCCAGTCGAGATTGGCATACAGTATAATTTTTTGGGGATCTTCTGCTGGCTCTCGGAGAGTCTTCATTATTCAGAAAAGGATTGTAAGGTGTATGCTTCATGTACCTAGTGCCTCGTCGTGCAAACCATTGTTTAAGTTACTTAACATATTACCACTCCCTTGCTTGTATATTATAAGATTGATTTCCTTTTATCTGAACAATAAGGAACTCTACGTTCACAATAAGGACATTTCAATTGGGATGACCACGAGGCATGGCGATGATATTGTGGTGCCTAAGCACAGGTCAAAGCTGTATGAGCAGGGTGCATATTATAAATCCTGATCCTTGACGTATATGTTTTACCAAAAGTAATCAAAAGCCAGTCGGCAAGCGTAACATATTGAAAATGGCTTATACATTTTTAATAAATAACAGTTTTTACAGTTTCAATGAATATCTAGAAAGAAATTAGTGTGTGGCCTCTTATGGTCTCTGCTTCGTCCGCAGCGTCGCTCGTGCTCCGCTTGTGAACACACACAGATTTAGCATTTCTTTAAAATGCTTATTCCATTGGTGATAATACACTGTTTAATATGACTCAATATAGTGTAGGATTTGCCTTTGCAATGTTTTAATTTTGGACTTTTCTCGTTTTATAAATTGGGTATTGTTTTCTCCTATTTCCGAATGTGTGGTTCATTTTAAAATAATATACGTGTATATACCAAATCAGTGTTGTGTAACATTTAGGTGTTTATTACTTCTAGGTGTAGTTTTATTTATCATGATCAGTTAATAATAAAATATATGATAATATATCTATATATATATATGTATGCGTTTAATAGTCATGTAAATATTTAAAAAGCTTTGTACATTTAAACCTCTCGTATTATATCTTGAATACGGTGTTGTTATTTACATCATTTATGTTTAGTTTTAACTGTAGAAATATTTTGAAACGAAGTACAATAGTTAGTATTCGATAGATTAATAAATATACCGGACGATATTGACATGCGAAACACTGGTCACTAAATTTTATGTGTAATAATAATACTTGATCTCTACATATTCTATTCCTTTAATTTTAATAAATTCTTCTGTAATAATAAAATGCAATATTAACCGTACATGGTTTCATCTTTATATTTTATATTAATAATATTGTTATTAATTAATATTTAGGACGATTTAAAACATTTTGACTGTTTTAAAATAAGTACACAAGAAGAGATGAAAAACGCGTTTAACCAAAATATTTACTATATCTATATTTTTAAAATTTTCTTTCCTGTATATTTTATTGCAGAATTCACTGCACGACATGAGAAAACAATTTTTATTGCAATTAGATTAAATGAATTTTTATCTCGTCTTGTACAAATGAACACCAAGTTACTGCATGTTCTATTGTTACTTTTTTATAAATATATAATGTAACTCTACTATTATTATTATCAATAAAGACTATTATCAATAAAGACTATTATCAATCATCACTTAAAAACGAAAACATAGCCTCCAATAACGGCAAGACACTAGTCGTTTTATATTTCCAAATGTTTAATGAAAGAGAAAAAAAGAGAATTGACTCCTTCAAAACGAAGACTTTCTGTTGTTTAAATTGAAAAGTTTGATACGGCAGTTTCCTGCGTGTCACTTGCACGTTGAAAACTTTAAATAAAATTTATCATATCTTGTAGCAACAATACCGCCAAATCTATTGAGGTTAATTCCCAGTATATCATATTAGATATCCATACGCAGGTGTATGTCTATTATTTATGTGTGCTGTCATAGCTAAGTACATGGTAATCATCTCAATACACAATTAATGTAAAATGAACTTACCTCAATCTTTATTTGCAAGACAAAATGAAACACACACCATTTACATTTATGCGTTGAAGCCATCAGTGTAGATGCCGCACTTGTATTCAAACTTGCGTACCTCAAACGCTTGCGCGTTGATATAGTCGACGGCTATGTAATGCCATTCTCGTAACGGGTTTAATTTTGATCAAGCGACACAATGTAAGGCAATGTTAAAAAAAACATTTTGTGTTCCAATCAAATAATGCATATATATAATATAGATGATCAGAATTTCGTGTCCCTTGTATTGTCCATATTGTATTTTTACCAACATAAGGAGTAATATTCCACGAAATATGTTATTTTTCCTTGCTCCTAACCAAATTTCCCCAAGTGGGGGAAAATTACTTCATTTATTGAAGTATTTTTTCATCAAAGTCGGTTTACCAGGCAAAATTACACCTAATTTGTGGTAATCTGATGTTTACCCTCTTTTTGGTGTAATTTTACCTTATATTTCATATGTTTTTTCACATACCAGTGAGGTAAATTTACCATCATTTTTTAGAGTGTAAGTTTTTAAATTATGAATTTAAAAAAAATGCATGACATGCTAGTAGAATACGATACAGTGATTAGTTTACTGTAAATCCACATTTTGTGATTTCAGTCCACTGCGCAGCATTTTTCTAGAGAAATGTAGCAGTGTATGATCAAAGAAAGAACAGGGCCCAAAATTGAACCGTATGGCACACCCAGAGTAAGAGGTAAATATGGAAAAAAATTGATTTAAAACGTTGTTTGATTGCCGTGAAATTCTAACAAACTATTGTCTCCTGATTAAACACCAGTCACTAAAGCAAGAGCTAAGATATATATAAAGATGTAGAAGATGATTCTATCCTGTTTAAGACCTCCATTTATTATTATTTTTTAAATTTTCTTTTTAAGAATATTATTAATTCTTTTTTTTTTAATTTTTCCGTTTCTTTTCGTTGATATCATTCAAAAATTCACATTTACGCAAACGGATAAAACAATAGCGGTTTTATCCGTGAAAATATAACGCGCAATTCCCCACAGATCTTTAATTACCTCGTCATCGGTTGTAACCAATTAAAACGATCGGATCCCATCGTCTTGTTGGGTTAATACGTGATATTGCCGAAGGACTAATTGCGGACATTAAAGTCGTATACAATTCCACACAAAAAAAAAAAAGACAAATAAAGAGTAACCTAAGAAAACCGCACATCAAAGTCGGCCTAATTTACATCCAATTTGCGTATCGGCTTGTCGGCTTGGTACACAGACAATTGCCGACGATTAAGCGGAAGAAGAGGACCTCCAGATACGTGTCAGAGGTTAATCTTCTAATGCAGGATACTTCTGGGCACTTAAGATGTTGGCACATCCGTCTGGTAAATTAACGTGCGCGTCATTCATCATTCAGTTCGTCATTAGTTGCAAGGAAATTTTTATACGTATATAAAAAAATTGTTCGCAATACGCCAAATAGTTGTTTTATTTGTAGAGTTTACAATATTCTTTAATGACGTATAATAAATATAATATAATTAATTAATATTTAATAAATCCGATCCGAATTTTATATGTACAGCTCCTCCCACAAAAAGGTTAACAATCTGAATCGCGATATTCTTAGGTTGAACTATACATACAACTGTGTTTACTGGAGGTAGTCTTATTCATGCCAGTCAAAGAGTAGTCCGCATACGTAACGTTCACTCGTTTGTTGGTGAATTCGTATTTTATGTCCACTATTCAGTTGGTAAATTGTTTAAGAAAGTTGTGACGTCGACCGTGATTTATTAGTTTTCAACAGTTGTTAGAAATATGAACACTATAACTTTTTGTACAGACTACGACCATATATCATCATTTATTATAAAATATTCATTACCATTAATTGCTAAAATTTTAACTTATCTTATAAATTTTTCTTTTGAGAGGTGTTTTTTCATCTAAATTAAAATTATCAATTGTTAAACCATTTCTTAAAAAAGATGATCAAAATAACCTGCATAACTACCACATAAAATTTGTGAATCCACCATGAATCAAAAATTGATCAAATATTTGCTATTATTTAACTACATTTCATCCAATGAACATTGACATTTTTTACCAAATAAATCCACAGATCTTTTCAATTTCTTTAAACATATCTATAGAAGTTTAGACAATAACCACTATTACTTGGGTATATTTATTGACCTATCCAAGACGTTTGATTTAGTAAACCACAATATTCTCCTTCACAAGCTTGAAAGATATGAAGTGAAAGGAATTGCACTTTAATGGTTTCAATCTTACCTTACCGGCAAAAAAACAAAGTGTTTGTATGGATAATATGCAATCTACTTTTCTAGATGTCAATATCGGAGTACCTCAAGGGTCTGTCCTAGGTCCCACTTTATTTCTTTTATATATTAATGATTTGCCGCATAATTTAACACAGGCTCAGCAAGCTATTTTATATGATGATGATATTAACATCATTATAAATTGTAAGGACATGTCCAGTATGTTAAATAAGGATGAAATAACGTATGATTGAAATTATAAACCTTTTCTTTCTATTCATCAATATGGCTTCATCGCTGGTAGATCTACTTCAACTAATCTAGTTGAAATCACGCAATTCATTAGTGAGTGTCTTGATAGACGTCAGCAGGTAGGTGTTATCAATACCGACTTTTCGAAGGCTTTTGATAGAATCAGTCACCCCTTACTTATTCAGAAATTGTTATCTCTTGGATTTGCTCCTAGACTTATGGCCTTTATACAATCATACCTAAGAGATAGATCTAGCTACGTTCATTACAACGGCTTTGTTTCAATCCCTTTATTAGTCTCTACTGGTGTGCCACAAGGATCTAATTTAAGTCCCCTTCTTTTTAATATTTTTATTAATGATTTGTTCCATCTCTTAGATTGTCGGGTTTTGGCGTACGCACGCTGATTACCTTAAAATCTTTAGCAACATTGCTTCTGTGGCTGATTGTTTGGTGGTACAGAGAAATATTGATGTCATTAGCGAGTGGTGTACTGCCAACCACATCCATTTAAATATTGAAAAATGAGCGATGCTATCTTTCACAAGATGTACTAAACCTTTTTCTTATAACTACACTGTACTTCATTCCAATATTCCCAGGGTATCACAGCTTAGAGATCTGGGAGTACTTTTTGACGCTCACTTAACATTTTCTCCCCATATTTTCGACGTTTCTTCTAGTGCTTCCAAAAATTTGGGTTTTCTTCTGCGTTCTTGCAAGGATTTTACCAGTCCATTGACATTAAAAGTTTTATATTTTACGTTAGTTAGATCGAGATTGGAATACGCGTCAGTTGTTTGGCATCCGCATTACTTGTATCAACAGCTCGCCATTGAGCGTGTCCAAAGGAGATTTCTAAAATACTTATCATTTAAGGATGATGGAATATATTCGGTACGTGGGCTCGATTATTCTAATTTGCTTGGGAGACATGGTTTCTGTTCACTGACGCAACGAAGGAATGAAGCTAGTGCCAAATTTCTTTGGAATCTAATACAGAATAACATTGACGCACCAGTTCTCTTGAGTCAGTTGGATTTTGGTGTACCCCGCCTTAGTGGTATATCTTCCGTTACTTTTCCCATTCCTAGAGCACGTACCAACATATTACTTAAGGCTCCCCTAACACATATGTCTAGAAACATCAACCAAATGTTCACTGATCCGTTTTAACTTGCACCTCTTTTGTATTTAACCTTTTTTGCTTACTTTTTTTTGTGAATAACTTAGTTTTGTAAAATGGCTCTAGCTTACACTAATAATGCTTCTCTTTTTTCTTTCATTTTTGTTTGTATTATTATTGTATTATTGTTATTATCGAACGCTGTACTTTACTTTTTCCTATATTTGTCCTTTAATTAGAATATTTTCTGTTGGATAATAATAGTATATTAAAGTACGAGTTTCATAAGGCATGATTTTGTCGCACGAGTTCAAGTTTAGAAAACGAGCCGCAGGCGAATTTTCTAATGAACAAGTGCGACAAAAAGCCTTATGAAACGAGTCCTTTATACTATTTTTTCTATTTTGCATTATAAATTGATAATAAATACTTAATAAAATCTCATTAAAAATGTTGAGTTTTATTTTTATATGAATTGGTCACATTGACATACGATTGAATTTGACGAATTCAAAATTCAAATTCGGCTATTTAAATTGTTTAAACAATATATTTCATAATATAGTCTCTGTAAACTGTAAAAAATGAGTGACACTGAGACAAATTTATTTTTAGCCACCACAACTGCGTGAAATTGCGGATAACGCCGTCATAAATTTATTACCGAAAAAATCAAAAGCAGTATATGAAAAATGCTACCATCAATTTGAACTATGGCTGTACAGAATAATGTCACAATATCTGAAAACATTTTATTGGCATATTTGAATTACAAGGTAAAATAAGAATCTTCTACTTATGGTCTATGTATTCCATGCTTCGTTCTTGCTTTTCATTTATAAAAATACAGACATATCAAAATATTTAATTACAAGCTATTTAAACGATTCTCTGAGGGATACGAGGCTAAGAAATCTAAAATTTTATGCATTGAAGATATTAATAAATTTATAGAAGAAGGTTCTGACGCATTGTATTTAGCAATAAAGGTACGATATTATTTGCAAAATGTATTTTTTTATGTAATGGATTTAATTTTAGATCGTTTTAATAATGGGTTACACAGGTGCTGTAGACGAGATGAATTAACAAATATGTCCATACATGATTTAGAATTTAAGAGTGATATTATTTTGGTGACAGTACCTAAACAAAAAATAATATCGTAAGAGTTTTTGCAATTACGGATGAAAGATGGATTACTTTAATTAAAAAATATGTCGTCCTGCGACCAAAAATATTAATCATTCAAGATTCTTCTTACTATCGCAATGGTTATTGTATATCGTGCCGATTGGAATTATTCGATTGGCAAAATGCTAAATTAATAGCTGATTTCTAAAATTGCCAATTCAGAGTTTATACTGGACATTGCTTCAGACGTTCTAGTGCTACACACTTAGCAGACGCAGGCAGTGATTTGCTGACTATAAACGTCATGGTGGATGGAAGTCATCTGCGGTAGCTGAGGGTTACATCGAAACATCTATGAAAAGTAAAGTGGCTGTAGCGCAAACTTATCAGGGCCAAGTACATCTGGTCATTCTAGAGTTATATCATCGAATGATTCTCAATCACAAGAGTCTACATTAAAGCAATAACAAATAACTCGCAAAACTTTGTTACGAAGAATTTGCCTGGCATAACATACATGCTCAAGATACTTGTTCCGTCAGTGTAAATGTATGCAGTAATTCACGTTTCATAACAATAACAATGTAAATAAATTTGTATAGAATTTTGATTAAAGTATTTACAATTACATGCATTAAACGTCAATTTTGCTTTCTGTATAATGTATTCAATACAGCAACCTATAGAAATGAAAAAAGGCGTATCACAATGAAGCACTTTTCGATACGCAAAAGCGTGTTACAATTGCGTTTTTATGAACGCAAAATAGAAAAAGAATATTATTATTATCATTATTACTATTAGGTGGATGACATGTAATCATTTAGTTGTAAATTATGAAAAAACTAAACTTCTATACTTTCGCAGCAAGATAGACCCAGTTAAAGAAATTGAACTTAATAACAACCGACATACCGAATTTTTAAAAAGCATCTTAAGCTTTATTTATTATATTGAATACATGATTTAGGTCTCAATTACCAGTTTTCTGTTGATTTATTTCTGGCATGTACTGTCTGTATTGATTTGTATTTTTTTTAGAAATAAATGTTATCATTATTATTATTATTATTAATGACTAATTTATTAGAATTTTTCACTTCTCTCTGAAATGCCTGACGTCGTATCCTTTGTATTTGTCGCTTCACGGAATAGTTAACTTGAAATTTTGCCTTAATCTTAGTGAAAACAGTTAAAAACATTATTTTGAAAATGTGACGTGATACTTTATGTTAGAATTATAGCTTATGTTAAATACAATCAAAATAAGTGTTATTAAACATTCGGATGAAGAAATTATATTTCGAAAGATAAATCATTTTTATAAAATAAATTCTCTAATTTTTTTTATAAGTGGCGCACAACAAGCAAACTATTATTATTATAGATAATGCTGCGCATCTAGGAGTGGAGGAAGGTGGTACTTGAGGAAGGTGGTTTTTTGAAGCCGATCCATTCACTTGAAAATCATCTTTTATAATGGGCAATACGCTTTAATATTTTTTTTATTCTTACTTTTGAAACCCTGTATAGTCGAAATATGTTTAGGTTATGCAGCATTGAATTCTGTACAACTTCTGTAGAAAAGATTTTTTCTAAAAGCAAAATAGAGCTATAGTGGAAAAATTCAGTCTTTCCAGAACACCGGTATATTTGAAAATATTTTTAGGTTATGCAGCATTCAATTCTATAACACTTTTGCAGAAAAGATTTCTTCTTAAACGCAAAAATAGAGCTATAACAAAAAAACCCAGTCTTCCTGACACCGGTATATTTAAAATATTTTAGTTATACAGCATTCAATTCTATACACTCTAGTAGAAAAGATTTTTCCCTAAAAGCAAAAATAGAGCTATAGTGAAAACCCAGTCTTCCTGAAACACCCGGTATATTTGAAAATATTTTTAGGTTATGCAGCATTCAATTCTATAACACTCTTGTGAGAAAGATTTTTTTTTAAACGCAAAAATAGAGGTATAGTAAAAAAACCCAGTCTTCTGAACACCCGTATATTTGAAAATATTTTAGGTTATGCAGCATTCAATTCTATAACACTTTTGTAGAAAGGATTTCTTCTTAACGCAAAAATAGAGCTATAACGAAAAAACCCAGTCTTCCTGAACACCCGCTATATTTGAAAATATTTTTAGGTTATACAGCATTCAATTCTATAACACTCTTGTAGAAAAGATTTTTTCCTAAAAGCAAAAATAGAGCTATAGTGAAAAAGCCCAGTCTTCCTGAACACGTTTATTGAAAATATTTTAGGTTATGCAGCATTTAATTCGATAACACTCTTGTAGAAAATATTCTTCCTGAGCGCAAAAATTGAGCTATAACGAAAAAAAAACCAGTCTTCTGACACCCGTAATTTTGAAAATATTTTTAGGTTATGCAGCATTCAATTCTATAATACTCTTGTAAAAAAGATTTTTTCCTAAAAGCAAAAATAGAGCTATAATGAAAAAACCCAGTCTTCCTGAATAGTCGCATCATTATCATTATCATTTTGTCTTGAATAATCTGCTGTTACTGTTCAATTTTTAAATACATTTTCCTCTGATGTTGGTTGTTATTCATATTTCTTAAAATATTTATGAAAGTAGAGTATTATTTTTTTCATGTGTTTCAATACTTACTTTTTCAAGCCTAATGAAAATATTGTGTGAAGTTATCATTTTATGCACAATCGTAAAGGCGCTCCAGAAGGTACTGCTTATTACAGAAACCTGCATAAAGTTTGCTAAGAACGAAATATGAATAGAGGTGGTGCCGACTGTAATATTGAAGGTTTTCTTCTTACCGTGTATCGTGCAAAGTGGTCATACGACTGCGCGTTAAGAATTTGCGATCCCGGTAATTGACACGAATTTTTCTTTGCAGCTTGTATAATTTTCTTATTGCCCTACATACACACATATATAACTGCAAGTATTATACTATAACTAAATAAATACATTATAATTTAAACCAAATACATAACACAATTAAAAAAAAATAGCGAAAATAATTTTTTGAAAAAGAGCAGGGTCATTTATGCGCCATCTACCTTAATTCGTTCGTAGTTCGTTGTGTGAGAGCGCCACCTTTCGTGTCAATATTTAATATTCGCTCTTGTCAAATCGATCAACACAAAACGTTCATATTTTAAAGGAAGTAATTGAAATCTAACGCGCATATAGGTAAATTGTGAAATCAGTGGACGACATACGAAACTCTCATTCCTTGTGTTATTTAGTTAATGAAATTACGACATTAATGCATTTATTGTCAGATTGGTCAATGGCCAGATATGTACAATTACCTCAAAAAATTATGACCCAGGTTCTTAAAACGAATTCAGACTCGTAATTCTAAACAGTTAAAAACATTATTTTGAAAATGTGACGTGATACCTATGTTAGAATATAGCTTTTATGTTTTAAAACAATCAAAAATAAGTGTTATTATACATTCGGATGAAGAAATTATATTTCGAAAGATAAATCATTTTTACAAAATGAATTCTCTAATTTTTTTTATAAGTGGCGCACAACCAGCAAACTATTATTATTATAGATAATAATTGAGTTGTAATATTTTATTTCTAGCTCGCAGCAGAAACAATTTTACAACATGCTACAATACGATACAAACAAAATACCGCATTATACTGTCTGCTTATATCGACGCCAATTGTCTCTTGCGGTTAAAGAACACGTCATTTTCAAATATTCAGTTAGTTTCATACTCGACCCATGCACAGGACGATACAATTTAAACAATTGCAAGACTCCCCCATCCCCACCCTAATAACATATTTAACCGGGTCGTATCGACCGCTACGACGTTCGCCAGATGGCGCTCACAACCCGCCGGCGTTTTCTCTCACGAACGCAAAACCGCTAAAGACGATCCATCGACACGGAAGCGAGCAAAGAGCACTTTGGGTAATCTCCGATAACTGTCAACCCTTAATTAAGGCGAATTATCGTTCGAATTCGCTCCTTACCCTGTCTTGTCGGTTAGTTGTTGTAAATGATAATACGTTACGATAGCGGTGTTTTAGGTGGTAAACAATAGCATCTAGAAGGAAAGGTGGTAATCCCACTTCGCGTGGTTTGTTATTAGAGGTGTACTGGCGCATTTGTGGACGGTTGAAACTCGAAGTTTCGTTATTGTTGTGGTTTTCGGTTTACGCTGGCGTTGTTCGTGAAGTAGAAGGGTATTTTGTGAAATTGGGTATGTCGGAGTGATAAGGGCGTGAAGATGTTTCCGCTTTTGCGGTTTGTAGTAGCTGTTAAAATGCATGAGAACGAAAAAATATACGTTCGCGTGTTTTGTTAATTCTAATAACTTTGTCAATACTCGATTCTTTTGGGTAATATTATGAAACACCTAATCAGCTAAGATACAAAAGATGGCATTTCGGTACGTTTGCTGAAGTGCTAGAAGAAGAATTAGGTAAATAGTTAGGATTAAGTTATTATTAAGTATTAGAATAGGTACACTGAGAAAGATGGGCTAAGTAAAGTGTTTACTTGATAAAAAATTATTTACAATAGATAAAGTTTTACTAGGAATTATTCTCGTTAATTAATACCTGCAACTAAACGTAGTTTCCTGAACGCAAGTTGTTACTGTAAATAGTGCTTTTATTAACTACTATTACACAGCGTACCTGACAAATTTGTGGTAAGTAACGTATTACTTATGACCACTGGTACTGTATCTAACTACAGCACATGGTTAGTAGAAGTAACAACAATGCTGATGGCTATTAAACTCATGTATTTTCTTAAAAAGGTAACAACTTGCCACAACTATGATTATTTGAGTTTTGCTGCCACCCCGTGATTGTCTTACTATTCCTGATTGGCTAGTGCGGTGGAGTAATGAAATAGTCCCCAAGTAAGAGTTACGGACGTGGGAAAAGGTCGTCGAAAACGAGTGGCCAAGGAGTATGACCATTGTCGGCCAATTGGAACGTAAATATATTAAAAATACCGGCTGGGTTAACTCAAGGTCCCATCCGTATAAAGAATCCCAGCGAAGGAAGAAGTACCGAGCCTATAAGCAATCGGATGTTTCAAGATTGTAGTTGTAAACCACGTGGTGGGATATTTGAATTCCCCATCATTGTGGTGATATCTGCGCCCGCTGGTGAAGTTAAAGTGTGGATGCCGTCGCTGTCTGAGTGACAGTCCAAGTGCCACCTACAGTTAGGGATACCCCGACGAAGAAGGCGTTTTCGAGGCGATCACCGGACATAACCGCCACGTACGCTGGCAGAGGATCAACTCGCCGAGACAACGTCCACTACAAAGAACCAACAGAAACCGCAAGTTTACCGCGTAGATATATTATTTCTTTGTTTGTTATTAGTTGTAACTTCAAAACCATATTTCTCTCTGTCCTTTGTTTAGATTTCAATAATTTCAATAACTAAATAACGTTTCAAGCGGGCCCCATTTAACTTATCTTTTATTATTGCTTTGTTCATTTTTGATTTTAAGTAATATATTTTTATGATTCATTTACGTTGTAAATTTGTTTAAAAAAAAAACTGTTGTTTAAAGTGTGAAACCAATAATCTTTCGATGTTCTGCGAGGAATCGTTCAAACCTACCGCTCGCGACTTACAAGTAATGGAGAAGGGTAGAATCGATTCAGGAATGGCACTAAGAAAGCCAGATGGAAGCTTCACTGAAAGTGAAGAAGAGAGAGCTTCTCCTCCTTCTGGAAACCCACTTTCCCGAAAGCAAAGTGGGACCTCGGAAAATCCTTCCGAGATATATAAAGACCAAATAAAGAGGCTACTACAGTGGCAAGACACATATGTAGCAGCGAACGGTAAAATGGGCAATCAATACATTTCAGCGTTCAAACACCGGAGTAGACGGATCTTTCCAGTCCTACTTCAGAAAGGGCAGGAAGAAATCCTTCCTCACATGATTCGGATAAGCCGAAGTAGTCTGAGGGTAGGAGTTGGGAGCTAAAATCACCTTTATACCAAAGCAGGGAAAAAGGACATTATGCACCCTAAATCCCACAGACATATTAGCCTCACATCATTCTTTTTGAAAACGGTGGAAAAGGCTGTAGATAACTATATCAGAACAGACATCTTGGAGCGGGTGCATTGCACAGTATGCCTACCAAACAGGCAAATCCACTGAGACTGCATTAGTGGAGCTGACGGACAAATCCAAATGCCCTGACGAATAAAGACAACGTAGTGTGTGCTTTCTAGACATAGAGGTGCTTTGACAACACTCCACACGAGTTTGTCAAAAAAGCATTAATTAATAGGGGGTAGAACGGCGTGCCTTCTAGATGGATGTCGCAACTACTGTCTACCAGGTCGGTGGAGGCGGAGGTGGGACATAAGACCATCTCGGTTAATACGACCAGAGGATGCCCACAGGGGGGAGTTACATCCCCACTTATGTGGAGCCTAAAAGTAGACGAACTCTTATGCGGACTGACGGATCTAGGCATATCTTGTCAAGGGTATGCTGATGATATTGTCATATACGCAAGAGGCAAATTTGAGAATACCCTCTGTGACATAGTTCAAAGAGTTTGAACTTCACGAGAAGATAGTGTCAATCGATAGGACTCATGTCAACCCACTAAGACAACCCTAGTAGCATTTACAGGAAAGAAAAATCCAATCTTAGAACCATAAACTGGATGGGCAAATGTAGAATGGAGAGCGGAAGTTAAATATCTAGGTTTACCCTAGACAATAAGCTTCTATGGAACAACATGAATTTGAAGTAACCAACAAGGCCAAAGAGCTCTGATGGTGTGCAGAAACTTTGCAGGGAAAAATTGGGGATGCAACCAAAATACTGCTTTGGATGTATACAGCGATAGTGAGACGATCATCACCTATGCATCAGTAGCATGGAGCAAAAGAACTAATCTGGCACCGCGAGAATTAACCTCTCGAAAGTGCAAAGATTAGCATGTGTATGCATAACGGGGCTATGAGAACCTGCCCAACAGCAGCTATTGAAGTAGTATTGGATCTTGCTCCCGTCCACATTGTAGTAGAGGGTGTGGCGAAAAGAACCGCACTAAGAATGGTCAAGGAAGGAATGATTAGGCATAGGCCTCAGTCCCTGACGTGATCAAACCTGGGATATGCCCGGATGATATGTTAAAAAATTTAGCTTTGTGAAAGAATTCACCATAAAGCTAAAATACAGGAGCGAGTGGGATCATAACACATCTTGAACTTGAAATAGAAATGTCATCAAATGGTACATGATGATTCCAAAACGGCAGAAGGAACTGGAATAGAATATATGGGCTTAGAACTATATTTCGAAAGCTTGGGAAAATACCAAGTATATTTCAGGCGGAAATACACGCTATTGGAAGATGTGTTCAGTTCATTATGGATAGGAACTATCGGAAGCAGGAGATTATCATCGTGTCTGATAGTTAAGCAGTCATCAAGGCGCTGAACTCATATGAAATCAGCTCCAAGATGGTCTGGGAATGCCTAGAGAAACTAAATGAGCTAGGCAAAAGAAATAAAGTAACCCTCCTGTGGGTTCCGGGTCACACAGGAGTGGAAGGAAACGAAATAACGGATAACCTCGCAAAAAAGGGGCTAAAATGCCTTTCGTAGGGCCTGAACCCTTTTGCGGGTTAAGTAGCAGTACAATACTGAAGAAACTAAAAATGCAAATGGAGCAGAGAAAATCCAGTTACTGGGAAAATCTCCAGGGAATATGAGGCAAAGTAAAATTCTTCTGGGAACTTATAACCAGAAGAGGTTTACAGAATGCATCAACCTGAGTAAGAACAATGTTCGCATATTAACAGGAATACTTTCAGGCCATTGTAAACTGAAAGGACACCTGAGTAAGCTTGGATTGGAAAACGATCCTGAATGCAGATTTTGTAGGGAACAGGATGAAACATCCATCCACCTCCTCTCAAACTGAGTAGCACTGTGCAACTCAAGGGCATTGTACCTGGGAGCAAGTGAAATCGAACAGGGAGACTTACCTAGACTGGGGCCTTCTGACATCCTACACTTTCTAAAAGGAATAGGATTGGGAGGCCAGCTGTAAAGCAGCAAGAATAGAGGACACAATAGATCTTTTAAGTCGCAATGTAACACCACCCTTCTATTTACATACATATATACAATATCTTTCATTCATATCAGGTAGTCACTGTGTTTGTCCTATACAAAATAAAGCTATTTTAATAATACTGCGTTTTTATTAAATTTATATTAAATATTCACTAAACTTCCTCGTTGCCTGCACTACCTATAATTGAACAACAAATTTAAGGTAAGTATATATATTTATAGCAAACCATTACCTTCTATATATCAGGTATTTCGCGAACGTGCATTGTGATACTCTTTCCGTATCACAAGTAATCTAAATAGCTTGTATTAATGATAAAGGTGTGATAGCTGTTATAGAATAGTTCACTCACAGCAATACACCTACTACTTGACAAGGGCAAACCTTTGCTTACTGCAACTGCATATATTCTTGGGTTTAACTACTTCAGTTTAATTATCATAAGTAACTTCATGAGTTACCGGTATGAAGCAGACCGTAAGTAACTTAGATTGCTTCTTGTTAGTATCAGTGTTTAGGATCTCTTTTTTACTAGTGCTGAGTAATCTGTGCTTTTGTTCCCTATCCAGCTGAACTTTTTACTTACGATAATTATATTTTTACTTATAATTATTAAATTTTTTCTCAGTGTACTGTTTTATTTGTTTTTAGGTGATTACTTCTTTCCTGATTCAACTTCCAATGTGTGAAAAAGGGAGCAGCTACGCGAGAACGGCAAGGCTGTCGGAATTTGAGGAGACGCGGAGGCTGCTTCTTCAGCACTCAGAAGGATAATAATAATTTGCGGCTATTAGTAATAAGGTCTGGGGTTTCTTCCCAGATTCTCCTAGAGTAAGGTTTTTGCCATGGTTTTCCCTTACTCCGTGGCCATTATTTTTATATAAGTATATTTAATATAATCAGTGTTCTTGGCGAATGCTGGGAGATAACGAAAGTCGTTCCATGGGCGCATTTAATAATAACTGATAGCTCACCGATTTACAGTAGACTCGCGATTATGTGAACTAATCACATTTCATATATTTCATCATTTCACAAAAGTAGTATTCATATGGTCGCGCGGCTACTGTATTATATTTTTGTTATTAAGAATCATAGGGAAATTTTTTAGTTAGAGTGGGAACTTTTCAATTATTATAGTACTTAGAATAGGTAGCCTCGTATAGTACCTTTTAATTTAGTTTTCAAAATAAAGTGTAATTTGTGTTGCCTACATATTAGAGAAGTGTCCACATGCATATTTCCTTAACTGTACCAAGATATTGGAATATCTAACTGGTATAATTGTAATGTGTATACAGCACTGTATGTAATGTAAATATTGTAAAATAAAATACAGATTCTAGAGAACGATTTAAATTCCTTATTTATTTAAACTTTTACCAATCTATTTGGATTTAATAGCTCTGATATTGGTTTTGATCGTATGCAGGGATATAAAGAAAAACACGAACGAATATTTCTTCGATGTATATAATAACAAATTTCCCCATTATTATTTGCTGCCAGGTTAGAGACGAAACACAATAAAAACAATCACGGGCATCAGATAAACAACAACAGCATTAACATCGAAACGACAAAATCGCAACGCCGCGCCGCGCGTCCAAGAACAAAAGAAAAACACTAACAATAATAAAAAGACGACAACTGAAAAGCGAATCGGCTACCAATAAAACGAAACGCAACAAAAACGAACGAAAGAAGAGGAGAGGTTTCGAAACGGCGAACGGGCAAACAAACGCACACGCCGGTAAAAAGAGATTCGGACGATGAGAGAGGGACCTTCGCTCCACGCTCACGGAGGAGCCCGGGATAGTTATGATAATAGGACAGAGGGCGGACCGGTGGTTAAAACAAATGCCAGACGGCGCCAGCGTCGCCGGCCAAGATAAATGATCGGGTCCACGGGCCTCGCTGCTACATATTTTCGGTGTTATTTATGGTTGTCTTACATGGGGGAATTTTGTTCGCTCATTCCCCGGCCCCGGGTATTCTATCTTAATTTTTGGAATTCGATGTTCGAACACACGCGCCGTTCTTGTGGATTTTCGTGTTGTCCCACTTTTTTTTTTTTTATTTTTCTTTCTTTCCTCGTTCTAATTTATTTTATTCGCTATTATTTTTTTCTAACCTTGTGCGAGTCTGATTCTTCAGTAGCCGCGTTTTTATAAGGTGGTATTTTACCGTAAAAATTGCGAAGTATAATGTAACAACCATAAGAACAATCTTTACAAAAACTAAAGACAAGATACCAATTTTGGACCAAAATGATTTGGTATATAATATTCCTTGTCGTGATTGTCAAGGTTGTTATAATTTTAAAACTTTAAATCTTGGTTGTTATATTGGTCAAACTTCTCAAATGCTAAAGAATAGAATAACCCAACATAAAAGTGATAGTCGTATAGTGGTAGTAGTAGTAGTAGTAATGTCTTAACATTTTCAAAATTTTAATTATGATAATACTAAAATTCTTGATGTTGAAAATAAAAAGTCGTTATTTCTAGAAATGGTTCATGTTAACAGTAATCAAAATTCAATTAATTTCAAAACAGATACAAATCAACTTAACCATATTTATTGCAACATTTTACAAAATATCTAGTAACATTACCTTGTTTACAAAAATGTTTTTTGACTGTTTAAAAAATTCTAAATTTAAAATACGTATAATTTGATTATTATATTTGAATTTTGTAAGTATTATTTCTAAATCTTTAATTACTATTGGTTCATATTCTTTGTAATATTGTAGATGTCCTCCTGATGAAGTCATAAAAAATATATGACGAAATATTGAGGCTATTTAGCATTTTTATTTTAAAGACCGTATTGCCCATATAGCTTAGTTTATTCTTCAACGAAGTTCCGGTCGGTACTCCTTTTCAAATTATATATATATATTATTGTGATTTCCCGGCTATTTGCTTTAACAAGCAAAAGGAAAATAAATAAATAACTTTTAAATTATATCTGCCTTTTCTCTGCAGATACCTTCCTACAATGATAAACACAATGCAAACTCAATCCACTAGATGGCTATGTAATCCCGTACACGTCCAAGATATCTAAAATTTACCACTACAGATCATGGGCACTAATGATCCCTCCTCTTACTAATCAATGACTAGTTTACCTTTATTATTCTTTACAGTTAGGAACCCGCTGCGCAGACGGCTGTACGCCTCGGTTCTCCTAAATCACCAACTTGTTTATTATTATGCCCTTACTTTGTTAAATACTGAATTTATAATTTAACTCTTAATAATTCAATGTATCAAATGAACTTCCGTTAATAAAACAGTGTAATCATTAATAACATGTATAATTCATTAACAAGTCTATACAGGAAATATATAAAAAAGTATGAGAACTCTTACTCAGGGTGAGTACAGTTATTTGGGATATTCAAACAAGTATTATCAATTATCCAGTATAATTAAGACTCTTTTATTCAAATATGAACTTTTAAAATCTCCCGCGCTATCATAAGAGAATTGAATACCACCAACCACGTTTGCCAACTTATGAAAGTTCTAAATTTTAAATCACATACGAAGTAATAATAACCTCAAAATACTATAGACGTTATAAATTCATTTATACAAAAATTTAAACAATGTTTTGACCAGATACCTCGTTTAACGGTTTACACGGACATCAGAATACCTCCAAATGCGATTTTCCTTGTAGTGACAATTCAGATTCGCTCGTATATACAGCTAAATTCAGGAAACAGACCTCCTTCGTTACATTCAGGATGTATGATTAGACTCAGAACAGCAAACACATGCACACTCCCATGTAGAACAAACACCCAGGCATAGTAAACACCAAATTTGTGAATTTACCCCCTTCGATACCAAATATACTCCCGCAATATGGTTTAATTAATTTATATTTGATAAGAAATGACACAGCTTTTTCTAAGACTTTTCATCAACTATCAACACGTAACCAAGGATTTTCATACATTTTCTTTATACGAATCACATTGAGTCACTCCCCATTCAATTAAAATAGATACCTAGGATACCAGGCTATCGTACAGTTGTCAGACGATAAATTATATTCAACTTCCATGACTACTAGTGTGAATTAATCCAAATTATACTGGACTTAAAACCGGTGTGTACATAAAATAGTAATTGCATTTCAATATGGTTGGTAGCTTTCCTCTTATGAAACACAGCAATATATAATCTTGATTGATATTTTGCGACTGTCTAATATTAATCTGTACGATTGTAGTGGGTTGCAGTCTAGGAGCGGAAAAAAATTCAAAAACTCATTTTTAATTTATCCAAGCTTTCGTCAATTCCTTTTTATTGACATCTTCGGGGCGATAAGAATTGTACAAGAAAATTTGTTGAAATAATGATTGTAAAAAAAATGGAAATAAAATTAATTTATAACTTACATAATTAGTTAAGTTTTTATTATAGGTTGGCCCATTCCTTATTTTATTGTCGTCCTTCCAAATCTTAGATATTCTTTTTTGTTAATTGTGAAGCGTTCAACAATGTTGTGTTACTAGTAATACTTTTTAGAAACTATCGTGAATTAAATTTTCTTTCTTTCTCTTCCCTTCTTTAAATTTAATTTTAATTGTGAAAGCAGAAATAAAATAGACAGAATTTAACGGTTTCAGACGGTATAATTTTCGACAGATCAAAAATAGCGCTTTTAAAATATTTTTTCTATAACCTCTACTAGGAAGCCCTTCAAGTTGATATGCGACGGTAACCTCCTCTAACAAAAATTTAAATTGATAATTCCTTTGTATTACAGGCGGACCTGCTACAACGCCTGCCTTCTTATAACGCGGACACGAAGTTAGGCGCATAATTATTTGGCACCATACCTTTAGTTACCCGTAGGATGATTCATAGATACGCGCTTACCTCATGCTTATATACGTAATGCTATAATTAGACAACCCATTTTCTGCTGAGTGTATTTTAAGTTGCATATTTTGGTTATTTATTGTTTTCCTTGTTCAGCTGATTTCAATTTACCGAGAACTTTCACAATTTTGGTTTTGTTTTGATTAATTTTAGTTTAAGAGTTTATTGTATGATTTTAATTATGTAGTGTTAAATTTTTTTTTAATTAATCCAGTCATTCAAATGTCTAGTGTTCGCTTGTGCTGATTTTATGCGGATTCTATTAAATATTGTCGTTGTAATGTTATACGTCTGCGTTGTACGATTTTTAGAGAGGGATTTTTGTAAGAAAAACAATTGTAGGATTTTTTTAAGGACTTCCTTGTTCGACTATTGACGTAAGTAGACGTATTTCTTTTATCGTTGTTGCCATTTTGTAATCCATTTTGATATTGTAAAATTAATTTTCTTTTATTTAGTCTACCAAGGAACTTTTATTACAATAATTGTTAATATATTGAAGTGTGCAATTTATAGATGTAAGATCAATTATTATTTGTTTGTTTAGGAAGATTTATTTTAGTTTTTTTCTCTCGTTTATTTTAAAGAGTTAATTTTCTGTTATTAAATTTTGCTGTTTCATTTTATTTTTCAATTACCTCGTTTGGGTGAGAAGAAGCTTTGTTCTTTCTTTTAGCTTTTTCATTTTTGTAAATCTCTTGCATTTGTCCACGTTTTGATTTTAATTTGTGAAATCACGTGGATAGAAATTCTAGAAAAGGTTGTGTATTTTAGATAATCTTCCTGAACAAACAAAACTTTTGCTTTGTATAGGAAATAGCATTGTCCTATTTTAATTTAGAATGAAGTGCAGTTTTTATTTTAGGCCAGAACCTTCACTTCAGGTTTTTTTTTCTGCACAATCTGTAATTTAATCCGTTGTTGTAATAAATTTGATTGTTGATTTGCGTCATTGGGTTGAAAATTCTGTTCTTTTATTTTATTTCAAACTCTTTTCAATTTTTGGGGTAATTAAGAAAGTCTGATTTCTTTCACTCACAATTTACTTTTCGTGGTGAGATTCAAGTTTTAATTCGCGAGGGTAACTCTGAGGTTAATAGTTCTTTTGCGTTCATTAAAATTTTATCCGTTGGGCTAGCTAATATTTTATTTTCTTTTTCTTTTTTAAATCAGTTTTGGATTTTTCATTTATTTTCAATCAGTACACAGCACTACGCATATATATTATTGTAAACTCCGTAAAAAAATATTGTTAGTTTGATACAATCTTTGACAGTGTTTAGATCTAGTCCATGATATACGTATGCGTAAAAGCGTTATTATTATTGTTACTATTATTTTTATAATTGTCAAAATGGATAGAAAGAAAGTTTTACGTAAAAGAAAAGCATTAAATATCGAACTAAAAATGAAAATTTTGAAAAAATATAGTGAGGTAAGAAATGTGATGCAGATTGCTCGTGATTTAAATTTATCTAAATCGACAGTTAAAACGATTAAACAAAATGAGAAAAAAAATACGGGAGTGCGCCGATGTAATATTTAATACGCCCGCAACTAAAATTATACGCCATCGCGATTCTATACTTCATGCTATGGAAAAACTTTCGTACTTATGGATTTGTGATCAAAGACACAAAAACGTAGCACTAACTAAAGCTGCTATCCATCCATGACATTGCGTTCTTATATCACAAAAGACGAAAGCTCTGTCATCAATAACACAAGAATCTTAAAAAAATATTTAAAAAAGCAGTTTGCCAGTTATTTGGAGCTACAATGAGAACGCTTGGATGACAACAAATATTTTTACAGACTGGTTCGACAATTACTTCGTGCCATTTGTGGAAAGATACAATAAGGAAAATAATTTGGACAATAAAGTTACACTATTATTAGATAATACACCGGGACATGTCAATTTAAACGTATCTATTCCACATATAAAGATTTCTTCCTCCCAAAACGACCTCACTACTACAACCGATGGACCAAGGAGTGATAGCTACTTTCAAAGCATATTACCTTCGCAAAACAATGGAACAATTAGTAAACAAAATTTCGGATACGGAAAACAGTGTAGTATCGTTTTGGAAGGAATATATTATAAAAGATGCAATAAACAACACCAATTATGCTTGGGAAACAATCATACAAACTAATTTAAATAAAGTCTAGAAGAATACTTGGCCAGAAGTTATTCTAGAATCTAGATAGTGAAAATATTACCGAAAACGTTAATACAGTTACTGAACATATTGTTGAGTTGGCAGGATATTCGAAAATTGTTGCAAATGATATCAACAGCCTTCTTTCAAGCGACAATCTAGAATTATCGAATGACACCGATAAAATTGTTTCCGAGGAACCGCCAAAAGAAATCTCAATAAGAAGGTTGAAAGAAAATTTGACGAAGATAGTGGTTGATATGGACCCAAATTTTGAAAGAAGCAGTACATTTGTTAGAAAGTTAGAGGAACTACTGTTTTCGTATAAAGTTATAATGGAAGAAAGAAAGATGCAAGCTAAACAACCAACTATAGATGTTTTTTTTTTAAAAAGATATCATTATATATATATATATATATATATTTTAAATATGTATTTAAATATGTATCTAGATTACAATATTTATGTTTGGAAATATATTTGTTTTCTAGTGAAATAAATTATATTTTTTACTGTCGTTTTTTACCAAATTAGTTTTCACACAACAATTTTCTTTTATCACGTATTAGTGAAGAACAATATTAATTGCTGCATCAAAAGGGCCCAAAAGAATATGTATGCTACAACGCGTGTTTTCATTACGCGCTTTTTTTTTTGGTCCCACCTTGCGCGTTATAGCAGGCTCACCTGTAAAATGCCCCCCTCTATAGTTTTTTTTTAATTAAGATTTTTTATAGAATTACGAAATTAACAAATTTCTCATTGTAAAAAGCTGGCAATCCTTGCACATTTGCCATCATGTCGGCCTTTCAAAATCTAATATCGACGTATGTTCGATTAAACGCTGGAACTTACATCTCCTCTTAGCTTAATTGGTATTACCTCTTCTATTGCAAACAAGGTTTTAATAAATGAAATCTATTATTATCCATTTAAAATGATACTTTTCATACATATTAGGCGCAATTATTTTAATTTTTCATTGTATTTTTATTAAGATCATCATCCCTCCTACATTAGAATCAACTAGAAACAGATTTACACGAAATTATGATCCTACATCCAACAGGTATATATATATAACACAACTGATACTATACAATAATTAAATATCATACGACCGTGCACTTTGGAAGGGCACCTAATTTACTATCTAACAAGCAGTTCCAGTTGACCGGGACACCAACACACTCTCCCAAAAACAAATACATAATTTAGCAACCCGGGATACCAACCGTTTGTTAGGTAGTAGCTCCCAAAGCCTATAGATTACTGTGGTGATGTTTTAGGTAAACTAACATTAAGTCGGATATCATCACCTGCTGTTCCTCTATTCTCCGGTCCTCTTTGCGGTATCCGATGCCCCTTCACCCCCTGCCGTGTCCGCTGTCCCCCTAGGCGTTACGCCTAACTTAACAGATGATTTACAACACTTTATTTTTTATTATATACGTATATAGGCTGTCTCGTCGAACTGGCTCACATCGATATGGAATTTTGGCATTAAATAAAAAATGCTATGTCCCATTTGAAACAAAAAAAATAGTTTTGTAAGCTTTAAATGCTGTGTGGGGACTAGAGATCGGATTATATGCAAAGTGCATATATTTTATTTTTTGCATATTTTAATTATAGTATATATGTAAACGTATTACACTAATTGAAGTTAATTAGCGCTAATTAGTGATTGCATATATTGCATATTTAGGCATTTCTATGCATATTTTTACAAAATTTGCATATATTGCATATTTAAGCTTTTTCTTATCCCTTCTATTAGTAAAAATTGCTGGTAATTCCTAATGTAGATCGACAACCGACAATTCTCAGAACGATAAATCTTTTACATTGGTTTCTCTAATACTTTTTCCCAAGAACTGCACGTGTTTAATTTCGCCTAGCAGAAGGGATGTGGTAAATACGTTTTATTATTATTGATTCCCAAATAAACTATTCACTCATTGAATATCTTTGAGGGGGTCTTCATGAGGTACCTATAACTTGAATTAAAGAATGTTGTCATGAATTATCTGAATTTCTTGCGTATGCTATCATTGAACCTGTGATGCAAGGTAAATATCTAACTGTTCTCAAATCAGCGGCGGTCTTTCTATTATATAAAAAAAGTGATCCCACAGATATTGAAAATTATCGCCCGATTTCACTTCTAAACGTATTTTCTAAAAATTTTTAAACAATAATCCCTAATAGAATCTATTCTTATCTTGACAAATATCACTTAATTTTTAATTTTTGATAGTCAGTCTGATTATAGTCCTGGACATTCTACAGAAACTACTATAAGACACTGCATTCAACATATTTATGACCAAATGGATGTCAGTAGATTTGTAATCTGTGTTATTTGATCTAACAAGAGCTTTTACACAGTTAGATGCTTATATGTGTCCGAAAAGTTGAACAAATTAGGTATTCGTGGTATTTTAAATCAATGGATTGCCTCTTTTTTTGAGCGATGGAGAAGTAATTGTAAAACATAACAATGTAAGGTCTGAACCATGCCCTGTCAATATAGGTAGGTATACCACAAGGTAGCGGAATGGGACCTTCGATGTTTCTTTGTTATTTATTAATGATCTCCCTCATTATATCTCTGAAGTGATTTTTTTTTGTATGCCGACGACGCTTGCATTGTCGTAAGTAGTGACAACAAGTTTGACATTTTGAAAAAAATTGATAGAGTTTTGAGTGAATTTTTGAGAGATGGTGTTGTGCTAACAAATTGATGATAAATCATGGAAAAACGATCTTTGGTGAATTTTTTAATAAATATACAATATATATATAATTTTTCATTTAATGGCGAAAAAATAATATCCTCGTCAACTTGCAAATTTTTGGGTATTATTTTGGATAGTAATTTAGCGTGGGACGATCAAATAGAGAGGATAACACATATCCTCGCCATTAAATGAAAGGCTATTATATCATTAGTTCCGTCAAATCTGTCTTGGATATTAAGTCATTAATTGATATTCATTACGCATTTGTGTATTTTGTTTTGACTTATGGATTTATTGTTTGGGGCCAGATGGGTACAATAAGTCGTGTGTTTGTGATGCAAAAGCAAATCCTACGACTGCTGTTTGATTTACCTTTTAATTGTTCGTGCAGAACTACTTTTAGAGCACATGGCATTTTGACCATAACTTCTAACATCTATATCCAAAAACTTTTAATTCACTTGCATATCAATATTGCAAAGTTATCGACTTTTGCTAGGGTCCATAGGCACTGCAGACATAGAAATAATATTGTTTTAAACAGATATTGCCACTCTTTCTATAGAAAATCGTCAATGTTTGCAGGTTCATATCTATACAGCAAGTTAAAACCTGATATCAGAAACTTGGCCTAAAATGAATTTAAACGAAAATTAAAATTTATATTAATTGAGAGATGCTTTTATGATCTAAATGAATTTGAAACCTATTTGAATAACATCTAGATGTTGATATGTTTGTGGGATTTGCTTCGCTTGTCTTTTGCTGTTTGTTACATTTGTTATATGTGTGTTGTCTTTTATCATTGTATGTATTTATATTTACTTTATTATTATTATTATTATTATTATTAAGTAAATATTAAATATGATTGACGACGCCTATGTCAGATACTTGTGATTTTTTGGCGAATAAAGTATCTATCTATCTTTCTAAAGTGTTCATATTAAAGTTGAGTTTTGGGAAAGTCTGTATAGTATTTAGTCATGCATGATTGCTAAGGCGCACAATACTTGCATTCTTGTATATATCACGTATCAGCATTAATAAAGCATCTTTATGCCTAATACTTCTAAGGAATATTTAATTTGATTCAAAAGAGTGCAAGCCTAAAAAAAATCGACAAAACTACAAATAACTCTCTTATAACCGTGACGATTTCTATACCATTTAACAATCTAAAATTGTAGTATTTCGCATTGCTTTGAATATAAAATCTGCCTTCTAACAAAAGGTATTAACATAAAACTGCTCAAAACGAATGTCAAATTAAATATATAGGAACGATGTTAATTAAACACATTTAAAATGTATTGGAGTGTTCATTTCTGGGTAAAAAGAAAATGATCTCATCCTGCTAGCTAGTCGGACTCCCTGTCTGCCTTGGCGTATGCGGATCTTTAGTCTGGTAGAGCCGATATTATTATGATGAGGTGCCCCGTCTTTTTTTTCCTTTTCATTTTAACCGTCTTAGGCCACTGGCGCCAGTGCCTCTGTGGATGTTTAAGATTCCACGGCGATGCTAGTCTTAGAATTCGAGCCATGAACGAATTTATATCGTCCGCATATATACAGGTAGTTTGAAAAATAATGGTAGGTATGTTGTAAAAAAAATACGAAGCAATTTTATCCCAGAAGAGCTAATTCTAACCTAAATAACACTTATGTCTAAATCGTTTTAAATGTTTCAACTTTGTCTTTATAAAAACCTTTACGTTTAAAGAGATAAATATTTCATCTATTTATACAGGGTTGTGGGTACTATTAAAAAATAATCTTAAGAAAAGTTTTTGTAATATTTTTATTCTACTCTGTGGCATACTTTGATTTCCAACAACTACCACATGTTTCGAGATATAACGTCATCCGTAGTTGTTTTAAATCATATGTGGGCAACAACCGGCCCGCGGGCCGAATCCGGCCCGCTGTAAGATTTGATCCGGCCCGCGAGACATTTTGAAAAACCCAATTAAAAAAAAAATATTACACTACTTACTCATACTCACTCCAAATGAGGAAGATCGAGTGATATGGGGTTTGTCGCTTGCTCCTGCGGAAGCAAGTGAGCGAGCAAGCCGAGTGGCGGCGATCGTCAAAGAGTGAGGCGGCAAACATCAAAGCCTTTGATGTTTGCCGCCTCACTGGCGGCGCAACAAAAGATTATAGCTTCTCAAATGTTCTACACTAGATGATTCTAGATCATTCCTTCATTTTGCCTATATAAACGGGTGGATGGCCCGAACTTTAGTTCAGTTCTATTTGAGCTACCGAGGTGAGAACTTCGACAAGCGATATCCTAGCGAACTGCTAGTGCCGTCAATTTGCTTTGTGACTTTGTGTGCATCTTGAGTGCTTACTAATTATATTTTGTTATTAAGTTTATCGAACGAAAAGTAAACGAAAATGATGTCTGGTGGAAAAAAAACGAAAAGTGGATGCAGAGGGTCGCCAGTTTCAAGAAAAATGGACTGACGAATTCTTTTTTATCTTGCACATTGGTAAGCCTATTTGTTTGCTGTGTAATGAATCCATTTTAGTGATGAAAGAATTCAATATAAAGAGTCATTACTCAACTAAGCATCCTATGCTGCACTCACTGACAGGACAAATAAGAAAAGGCAAAATCCAGACGCTTACAGCAAATTTGGAAAAGCAGCAGCAAATGTTTCATAAACAAAGAACACAACTTCATAATGTTGTGAAAGCTAGTTTTATAGTTAGTTCAAAATTGGAAAAGTCATTAAAACCATTTATCGAAGGAGAATTTATCAAGGAGTGTATGTTAGAAGTTTGCAGTGTTTTGTGTCCTGAAAAGAAAAATGAATTTGAAAAAATTAGTTTGTCAAGACGAACTGTTGCCGGACGTATAGAAATGATAGCTAATGATATAAAACAACTTTGACTGACCGTATAGCTAGATTTGAATCATTTTCCATAGCATTAGACGAGAGCACCGATTTGTCTGACACAGCTCAACTGGCTATATTTATTCGAGGTGTTGATAAAGAGTTTACTGTTACTGAGGAATTGCTTGCTTTACAGCCGCTAAAAGGAACCACTACAGGAGAGGACATTTTTAATGAAGTTGAAAAGGTATTCACAAGTTTTGGTTTGCCATGGTCAAAATTAGTTGGTGTATGCACAGATGGTGCACCTTCTATGGTCGGCTTACGTAAAGGTTTCATCGGAATTTTGTATGAAAAAGCAACTGAATTAAATGTGCAAAAAGATGATTTGATAGTCCTTCATTGCATTATCCACCAACAGAACTTGTGTTCTAAGTTCATTCGACTTCAGAATGTTATGAATGTGGTAGTAAAAACCATCAATTTTATTCGATCCCGAGGGCTTAGCCATCGTCAGTTCAAGGCGTTTTTGGATGAAATATCAACCGAATATGACGACGAATATTATTGTGAAGTCAGATGGTTAAGCAAAGGAAAAATGCTGAAACGGTTTTAGGAGCTTAGAAATGAGATAACAGATTTTATGCAAATAAAAGATAAACCACTATCTGAATTGAGTGACCCAAAATGGATATGTGACTGTGAGCATTTCTGGTCGACCTTACAGTCCATTTGAATGATTTAAATTTGAAACTTCAAAAACAAGGGCAGTTAGTAAATGATTTGTACAGCCATTTGAAAGCGTTTCAAAACAAAATCCGCTTGTGGGAGGTACAGTTGCTGTCTGATAACAGTTACCATTTCACCACGCTCTCTGCGTATGAAAATACTGCTTATGCTCAATATGCTGAAGAACTCAAGTTACTGTTGGAGCAATTTTCGAACAGATTTAGCGATTTTAAAAACATGGAGACAGTTTCAATTTATTAGCTACTCCAACAAAAAGTAATGTACAAAATTCCCCAATACACTGGCAAATGGAGTTGATCGAGCTTCAAGAAAACTCACTCCTAAAATCTAAACTTGAAGATGTAGAGTTGCGCGATTTCTACAAAAAATACCTCGAAGAAGACCATTTTCCGGAGCTTAGAAAATTCGCAAGAAAATCGATTTGTGCGTTTGGCAGTACTTATAAATGCGAACAGTTCTTTTCAATGATGAAAGTTAATAAATCAACACATCGTACTAGGCTGACTGACGATAATTTTGAAAATTCTGTACGTCTTTGTATCAATGGAATTCATCCAAACATCGATGGATTAGTTTCCCAAATTCAAGCTCAAGGGTCTCATTGATTTCGTTGTCGCTATTTAACTTTCGTAGTTTGTAATAATTCCAAATTTCACGATTTAATTATAATGTTGTACCTATTTTTTTTTTTTCATTTCATTTTCTCATTTTAATAAATTGCATTATAATAACATTGTCGTATTATTTCATGTCTGATATCTATTGCTAAAAATTATGAACACTACTTTAAAACACTACTTTAAAATGCACTACTTTTAAACGCGGTCCGCGAACGTATTTGCACACTAAAGTTTGGTCCACAACATGTCAAAGGTTGCCGATACTTGTTTTAAATGGATCGCCTTATGTCTTTTCACTATTTTTTTACAGAACCCATAATTTAGACAAAAATCAGGTGTTCCTACACATTTGCGTGACCCTGTATGTATTTATGTAGGAAATAGCACTGTGAAAACAGCCTGGATTTAATTTAAAATTAACAACATACTTTAATCTCAATTTCTTCCATAACCTAAAATAAAATCCCTTATTACCAAAGTACCCCGTGAAATCACATTGTGTTTGGGTATAAATATCAAGATACAGTTCCGAATTTTTTTTCTTTTTTTTTTTGATTTATAACCGTCATATCTCGATATCTCTCTGGTGACTCTCACGAGGTCGGTATACGTCATTCCTCTGAACTGTATATACTCTGCAAGGAAGAGACGTTATTCACTTCGAATACCAAATGCCGAAATGACGGTCTTCGAGAGATGTGGAGATGGGGCCACTCTCATCTGCATAAAATTAATAAGGGAAAGGTATACTACTAGGAGGCCGGTGGAGTTCGGTATCTTTTACTGGCGTTTGACGGACTATGATAAAACGACCCGCGTTATCGCTCGTATAATACGAAAGGAATGGACCTAATTTTGAACGTGAGATGAAACGGATATATAGCTGTAATATATATATCTGCATTTCTGTATGGAATACTCGAGAGGGCCATTGTCTCTATAATAATGGAATTGAGATGAGTGGTGCTGTCATTAGTAGTAGTGCACTCATAAATTTGTCGCTTAATGTCGCTTTAATAACTTGATTAATATTGTTGAACCAACTATTTTAATAATTTACACAAAGCAAAATGTATACATATGAAATACATGATCTATGCTACCTTAAAAATTAATATTTGCCTAGGAACTTCCATCTTCTAAATTTTCCAAAATTGTGGTATAGATGGCAACTTTCCTGTTTCACACTTTATTTATGAAAACCTAAATATTTACAATTCATCCTTTTGATTTCCCAAAAAATGTTTGCAAACGCTTTTCAAAGAAGTCCATGTTACCAGTTATAAATCATTCATGCATGGTATGTTCAAAATTTGCATCTTTGAACAGCTCCCTAACTTGTGGACCAACAAATATTCCTTCGCTCAGCTTTGAGAATTTATGCGTTTAGTATTTAAAATACTTGTCATCTTTTTACAGAACTTTCTTAAACGTCAATTTTATTCCCTGTAAAAAGTTGCTGCCTAAAAAGCTGATAATCATCTCTCAGAACTTCCCTAACAGCCAGAAATATTACATAGATATTTTTAAAAATATATTTTATAAATATTTTTCGTGAGAGGTTTCTGAATATATTTTTCATATTTTTTTTCTAAATATACATAAAATATTCAATTAAAATATTTATTCCATATTTTAAAATTAATGTAAGCGCTATATTTTTTCTAAAATATTTATATGAAAATTGAGTTTTTTTATGCAATCTATTTAATTTGTCAAAATGAACTAAAATTGTTCTTGGTTATTTAAAACGTATAGCGTCGATAACGAAAAGTTGAAACATACATAGAGTTGTCTAAAAGGCAAGAACTTGTTTTTTCACACTCACCATACAAGTTAATAATCAATAATTCTGGCATCTTTTAAGGCATACTGAAAGTTTATCAAATTAATCACTATTTTTTAACTGAAGTGTTCTAAATAAAAAACAAACGTATTTATTATCATTTTATTTGAATAAGCCAATAAAAATGAAAAATACTCATTTTTAAGTCTAGCCTTGGCTGGTGCCAGGTACAACCCTATGGCTTTTTTCATATCTTCGGTAGTAGCGCTCTCATGGCGTTTCCTTGTGGCTTCTAAAACAATGCCAATTGTATTAGATCATACCATGAATAAAACATCGTACAACATTATCAACACCTACTAATACATTTGGAGTATTTACAATAATTGGAGCGGTTCATAGTATTTGAAAACATTCTACGTACAAACAATAAAACAACACAACGTATTCTAACCTCTATTTGAGGTTATGACGCTTATCTACAGAGATGAATCTCTTAAGCAAATCAACTAGCAATTTATCTAGCAGATGCAGTACATATATGATGCATAAAATTCCTACAATTATATTATTAAACGATATCTGTACATAGCGATATTGAGCATTCAATTATCTTATAATGCCATGACATGTTCAAAGTTTTGCTTACCTCGTAGTCACCACAAAAACTAAAACACACCCCGCAACAATTTATTACACAGTTAACCCTAATCTGCCCTAATCGTATACTATTATGAACTATAATATGTAACGGACAAACGAATGAAAACGTTGATGATACGCACGTGCGCGTATGCATTCTATGTACCTATATCATAGACGCATAAACAATAGAGGTTTACAGAATTACATCAACCTGAGTAAGAACAATGTTCGCATATTAACAGGAATACTTTCAGGCCATTGTAGACTGAAAGGACACCTGAGTAAGCTTGGATTGGAAAAAGATCCTGAATGCAGATTTTATGGGGAACAGGATGAAACATCCATCCACCTCCTCTCAAACTGCGTAGCACTGTGCAGCTCGAGGGCATTGTACCTGGGAGCATGTGAAATCGAAGAGGGAGACTTACCTAGACTGGGGCCTCTGACATCCTACACTTTCTAAAGGAATAGGATTGGAAGGCCAGCTGTAAAGCAGCAAGAATAGGGGACACAATAGATCTTTTAGGTCGCAGTGTAACACCACCCTTCTATTTACATACATTACATTACATCTATTTGCCTTTCTAAATTACTCGGTTCTGATTCAATTCCGGTTGCTGTATTAAACCCTCAAACCCTATTTTATTCGCGCCCCTACCAAATTTAAGTTCAAACGTAAATCTAATAACATATCCTAAATAATGCACGCCGCATCAACCGAAATAGATGAATACACGTTCGCGTCTCTAACCGATAACAATCTTTGTGTTTTTATCGATTATTATTTTTTTTGTTTCTTTCCTTCCCTAATTTAAATGTAGACTGTCGTTTACCATGAAATACCCATCTCTGATTTATTCGCATTAAAATTTAATTTACTTAGATTAACCCTATATTTTTCGAGCAACACATTTTATTAGAATTTTCTCTAATCAGTTTCTTTGTTAGTCCTAATACGAAAAAAAGTATAGGTGCCGATTCGGAAAACTAATTCGATCTACAGCTGTCACATCTCGTTAATAAACGCACTGACGACACACGTCTAATACGGCAAACACCAGAAATAGAGGGCGATTATCCCGAAAGGGAAAGGTTGTTAGGAGCCTATTTTGTACCTCGGAGGCACTATCGCTATAATATGTCAAACATGTAATTTGGGACAGATGAACATAATAATTACGCGCTCATATGAGAACCATTAACGAGACGACAGGATAAAAAGAGACGCCCGATGCACGAGTCCCAATGAAGCGAGAGGAGGACAAAAACTAGTATTCTAGGAAGGTGGCTTCGAGAGAGGAAAAGAAACAAAACACTCACGAGCCGGCGATTTAGGGGGGGAAAGAGAAACAAAAGGTATAAAAAACAAACGAACACACAGAAAACAAAATACGCTAACTCAACCGGCTAATAATATGTTCCATGTTCGTAAAACAAACTATCCGCTTCACCGTGTTATTATGTGCTTGATGTGATATTTTTCGGTGCGTTATATGCATCGGCTTGTTGATGGTCGTTTTTTGTCTTTTTCGTCCCGTTAAGGTGGTATAAAGAGCGCTTTTGAATGGGGAAATAGTCGGTTCGAGTTGTACGGACGAGGATGTAGTTTCCTTCGGGTTGAATCGGTGGAAAAAATCTTAATTTAGACTGTTTGATTTGTTATTTTCTTTTTGTTTTTTGCAGAAACACACAGCAAATATCTTTTCATATGTAGAAGTATCGAGCAATCAAGATAGATGGATAAGTAGATCAATTTATTTGTATTGGCAATTTACAAATTAATTTATTTTGATTAGATCAAATTTTGACTTTTTGATGGACATTATTGATATGATGCTATAATTCTTTTGCATCTTTTTCAGTAATGATAATACTAGTGTTATCGTCCGCATAAATTAACAAAAACATGTATTATTGTAGTTACTAATAGAAAAATAAAGATTGTTAATATAAATCGTAAAGAAAAGTGGCCCCAAAACTGACCCCTGTGGCACCCCATGAATTATTAAATTACTGATATTTCTAGTTACTGAACTTCCTATAGCAATAATGACATTTTTATTGGGCAAATAGGCAAATACTGGTAACTCGAAAAACGATTAGATTTTGAAAAAATGATAAAAGTTGTGGACCAACAATTATTTCAATAACTTTAGAAATATGGTTCCTGGGCATAAGCAGATAAGTCATTATAAATATGATATATTGACAAAAGTTGCGTTCATTTTGGCCCCTTAAATAATAATTCTAAGGTGATATAACTAAAAATGATTTATTTTATATTATACGCACGTTTATCATACTTGCTATCAGATACTTTAATTTTTCCTGGAAAATCACCAACCAATGACTTATCTGCTTATGTCCAAGGATCATTCTATTGTCAAAACAACGTTTATCTCCTTTCTTATATGAACCACAGCTGCTATGAGCATACTCGGAAATTATCCAACACGAAAATATACCCTAAATATGTCACACACAGAACTTGAATCGTTTCAATAAATTATTTGATATTTCGTTAAACTATCTAAAACATCAAAACCTATCATAGCGGAAAGAAGAAAAGATCCAGAAAAACAAATTTAAATTTCTCACAATTATTTTTAGTAACTTCAACGTTGAATCATGAAATTACTAAAAAAAATTGTGGGAAATTTAAATTTGGTTACCTGGGGAGCTACTATTTATGGAAATATTTCTGTGCCTTGATGCAAGATGGACCAATGTCGAAATGCAAGTGGGTTTTGAGATAATTAGTTGGCAAAGAATTTGTTCAAATTTGTAGCAACATAAAACATAGGACCCAAAACCACAAAAACATGACATTGGCCCTTCTTGCACCAAGCCGCATATATTGTTTCATAAATTTTGTTAGAACATATTCAGTAATAAACCGTAATTTATCCCTGTGGTTGCCACCTCTATTAATACTTTCTTCCCATCTGTACAACTGTGGCAGCGATTTCACTTTTTTGAATAGCTGACACTATCCAAAGAACATCGCTTGGATTTACCACTTTTCCAGAACTTTACAGCTCTCGTTTTGTAATTTAGATCGATAACACTGCCGCCTTCCTCAGGAACACATACTATATTGTCATAACTATCTTCTTCATTTTCTTCTATTTCTTCCACGAATTAGGCTTCGTGAGATTCTGCGGATTCTTCAAACTCCAATTCCGTTACATCTTCAAAGGAGAATATGGCGTCTTGTTGAGCAGATATAATAATATTTTTCAGGGCATCATGCAACTCCGTTTCTTGCGATGACAAAAGAATTATTGCGATATTGACGATTTGAAATGTTGCAAATGGAGCATGTTCAACACATTAGCTACATTTATAACTGCCATCCTACCAAACTATACTAATCTACACTGCACGAAAAACAACTTCTAATACTCTTATTTCGAATATCTTATATACCTAATCTCCAATGGCTGACTTGTCTTGCTCCATGGACTTGTTTAAATAATTACTGTAATTTACGTATTGATTGCTAGAATTACATTATTGTGCGATTTATCTATTATATAAGTGACTGATTGTGAACACTTCATGCTGTTAGTCATGTAGGATAAGTACACAAAAGTAAATTGAATATCTATTATTATTATTTACTATTACTTTTTTCAATTTAATATAACACCATCGTTTTCTACACAAATACTACCTATTTTTGGTGAATAAAAAAAAATAAGTTATAAAAAATGGGGAGTATAGGAGGCTCAGTCCCCCGTGATTAACGTTTTACGAAGATAAATGGCGTCATCCTTGGGATCATATAATATGTTGCAAATTGTGTTAAAAGAATCTTTTAATATTTGTTATAATTTCGGAGATATTCATAAAAATTGATAAATTGCTCAAACTTTGGCGGAGGGGTTTGAGGGCCAAAATCGGGCGATTGGGGGTTCTAAAATTAATAATAAAGACTTTGTCTCTTGTAAACTCAATCCAAGGATATACATTGTATAAATACAGTGTATTAAATAAAGCTTGTTCACTGAGAGAAATGAAATAGTTATTTCAACATTTTTCGTAGTTCACTGAATTTGAGCATTGATTTAACCATGTTGCATTTAAGTGAATCATATGCTCCTATTTGAAACAAACATATTTATATTGTTGCACACTTTAGAGTTAATTTAACAAGATTATAGTGTTCAGGCGTAACCAATATTTTATCTTGCTGGTTTAATCGCACAAATTGTTGATTTGACATTTGAAAAAGATGTTCTTTAAACATTTACTATCGGTGTTAACTTAATGAAATGTAATATTTAATACTGTTACATATAGGTGATCGCACATGCGCACAGTCAGTCAGTATCCAACCTCCGTAGCAATGAGACCTATGTTTTTAAGTTTCTGTAACATTAATATTGAATAACAAAGATAATCAAAACCCATCGGGCAGTATATGTATATAACATGGCGCAGTCAGAATAAAAAACAAACAAAATACAAAAAAAAAATCAGTGAAAGGAAGAAAAAGTGCAACAAATTATAAAAAAAAGTGTCAAAAAGGAACAAAACAAAATGGAAAATATATCTCAACCCGAGAAAATGAAAATGGAGGGCGACCTAGCAAAAAATTGGAGACAATTCAAAGAAGATTGGAATTATATTCTCCGCGAGTAGTTGCAGTGGGAAACAGCCGAAATACAAGCAGCGACGCTGTTACACTGTATAGGAAAGGAAGTTCGAGAAATTTTAAATAATATTGAAATTACGCTGGAAAACACATCGATGGACAGCCGGATGCAGGAGCAAGACAGAAGACACGTTTCACCGAAGGGGCGCGCACAAGGATGGAAGATCATTGGAAAAAGGTGTGCGGCAAATTCAAACAAGATCGTTTGTAACAAATTCGAACAATTCTAGAACAGGTCTGTGTACACGTTGTAATTTTACGCATGCGCAAAACAGTTGTCCAGCTTATGGTAAAATATGTGATAAATGTAATCGTAAAAATCATTTTGCCTCGAATTTGTTTAAGTAAATCGATTAATATGATAAAAACCAATTCCGTTGAAAATAATGATTATTTGGTGGGTAGTATTACGAAATCGGTAAATGCTGATAACGAATTTTGGTTAAATGTTGTTATTAATGATTTATTATGAAACGTTAAATTGTACTTTCCTTTCAAATGTATGAATTAAAACCTTTATAATTTTTTAGTTTTGTTATTAACTAATATAAGTTTAGTATATAATGCCGTAAATGTTTTTCTTCTATTACCTACTATAGTCTTCCTAATTACGCAATAATATAGCTATGCGTTGCTATTAATGGACTAATTGCTGAATGTACGGGCGGATTTTTAATTTATCGATAGATCCATCGATTACAGTATATTCTCTGTTAATACATTAATGATACAGTAATCGATGGATCATCGATGAAATTAAAAACTCGCCCGATCAGTAACATGATTTTAAGCAAAATCGAAAATGGTTTCCACTAACAAGAAAATCTTTTTCGTATATAACCACTAAAAGTGTTGAATTACATGCAATAGTCATTCAATGAATCTACAGGTAAGTTAAATGAAACAATATAAGTTTGAATCACATTTATAGTGCTACACCAATATTATAAAATTATAGACGAATTATTACTCTGTGTCTACAACAAGTAACTGTGTTGGATAATGTTGTCGTATTATTCAATTAGCAGGTAGAAATTTTTAATGGAAAATTAAGTACAGGTTCAAAGAATCACGCGTAATCTGTTTCTTACAACATTTATTATTATTCAGTTAACTAACGCAATTTAACATTTTTTTACGTATTGCATTAACATAATGCAATAATCATTGCTGATATTGAAAAAGAAAAAAGTGTTCAATACACCATTTTATTAGTTAATACAACACTTTTTTTCTTTCGGTGTTGAATCAAAATTATTGGTGTAATCTACAAAAATTATAGATAATTTTCTGTGGTGCAGTTGCATTTTATACAACATTCTTCCACGTTAAACAAACTAAAAATTAATAACTCAAAAGAGACACAAATAAATCTCCCGACCTGTCCATCTTAATAATACATCGAAAAATGTAACGAGCTAATATGATAAACAAAATACAAAACGAGCACTCGGCAGAAGATAAATGAGCTTAGCTGTCGGGAACAAAAGAAGGCGACTATCGAATATTATTTAAGTAAGGTGCCCTAGCCCGGACCTCCGCACAACGAACGTAAACAGGGTGGGTCGACCAGACTTCCCACTTTTTATTAATTTACCGTCCGAGAAACGGACGAGAGAAAGGAAAAAAAAAAAAAAAAGTAATAAATAAAACTAAAAAAAAAAAAAAGGAAATTCGCCACAGAAACTAATAAACGTTGCCTACCTCTCTCCCTCGGAAATTAAAAAGTGGCGCCCCCCATTATACGCCCGTCTCCGTCTCTAATAAATAATCGTAAATAATCGCGCGCCGGTCAGCTTCGTATAAGACGAGAGAAGAGAAGAACAAGAAAAAAAAAAGCAACTGGTAAAAATTAACCCATCTATCCGTGGGCTCCGTGGATACCTTTCTGCCTCTTTTAACGGTGCGACCTTTTTTGCCGCGGTGGTCCTGGTTATTACGGAACAAAAACGCGACGGGGGGCGCGTCACAAATATGGCGGATCGTTGACAGCTGATGCCCGCCCCGTAAATAATTTAAGGTTAGGGATAACTGTCAAACTACCTAAGATTCGTGACGAGGATTTAAATCTCGTGCGCGGGGACAAATAGAATACGACGATTGAGTAAAGAATATATAGCGTTTGGTTGTAAAAATAGATTTATTCTATCGCGTTCTATCTGTTCTTTTAAACTTTACGTTACTTACTTTACTTACATTTTTAGCAACGTCATCAATAGAGATCGGATTATATGCAACGTGCATTTATTTTATTTTTTGCATATCTTTAATTATGTAGTCTATATGTACACGTATTACACTAATTGAAGTTAATTACTGCTAATTAGTCACTGCATATACTGCATATTTAGGCATTTCTATGCATATTTTTACAAAAGTTGCATATATTGCATATTTAAGCTTTTTCTTATCCTTTCTATCAGTAAAAATTCCTAGTAATTCCTAATGTAGATCGACAACCGACAATTCTCAGAACGATAAATCTTTTACATTGGTTTCTCTAATACTTTTTGTCCAAGAACTGCACGTGTTTAATTTCACCTAGCAGAAGGGATGTGGTAAATACGTTTTATTAATATTATTAATTCCCAAATACACTATTCATTCATTGAATATCTTTGAGCGAAACAACATGTAATTGTGTCAGTTTTTAAATACTGTGCGTACATACAATGAGTAATATAGCGAACAAAATTTCTTTATGGATTAAGCCATATCCTGAACTGGTAAAGGATGGCGACAAAATATTTTCTCGAGCTTGCAGTGAACTGGTAAGTTTAATTTTACTAAAATCTTTACAATTGTTTTTAAATTCTTTAACTTTTGATATAAAATGACAATTGTTGTTGTAGGTGTCTTCTGAGGGAAAATACCTGATCGATTAACACACTAAAACCCCATCACATATTGGAAAATGTGAAAAACTAAAGCGATCCGCATGTGTGCAGCAATCTATACGTCAATGTGTAGCATCAACTTCACGAAACTCAGAACAAGAAGAATATAATACGGATCTGTGTAACACATTAATTTCGTCTAACATACCATTAGCAAGATTAAAAAATGTTAATTTGAAATCATTTCTGCAAAAATATTGCAAACATAATATACCTGACGAAAGTACCTTACGAAAAAAATATGTCACAACTTGTTACCAGCAAACAATAGCAGAAATTCAACAATTGGTAGGGAATAATTTTATTTATATCATGGTAGATGAAAGTACGGATAAGTGTGGCCGTTATATTGCCCATTTGTTAATAGGAATTCTACATGAAGATATTGTAGGTAAATCATATTTAATTTATTGTAAAGAACTTCAAAAGACAAATAATGTGACAATTGCCCAATTCGTTCAAGAAGGTTTATCAAATTTCTTTTTACCTGTAAGTATACCTTTTGCAAAAATTTTACTAATGTATGCTGCACCATACATGATAAAAGCCGCGCAAAATTTAAATTTTTTTATAGTAACATTATTCATACCACTTGTTTAGCTCATGGGTTCAATCGTGTAGCCGAAGACATTAGGAATCAATTCCCTTTGATTAATGATTTAATTAGCAATGTCAAAAAAGTATTTTTAAAAGCACCTTTACGAATCCAATTTTATAAGAAGCAACTTCCCGGTGTTAAGTTGCCTCCTGAACCGATTATTACAAGATGGGGTACATGGTTAGAGGCTGCAATTTTTTTCGCCGATAATTTTGAAGGAATAAAAAATGTAATTCTTAAAATCACTGCTGACTGCATTGCTCTAGAAAACTGTAAAAAAATAGTAACATCAACAGAATTGCTACAAAACCTTTTGTATATTAAGTCAAATTATAGCTTTGTTTCAAATTCCATTCGTAAACTAGAAACGCAAGGGATGTCGCTCTCGGAATCAGTCGAATATAGAGACGAATTTGATATGCTATGTAAGAAGGTTAAGGGTACAATAGGTAATTGTATATACGATAAATTTAAAAAAGTGATAAATAAAAACGCGGGGTATTTGAAATTGAAGAAAGTTAAGAAAATTTTGGAAGGTGAAACAGTAAACGATTTCGACTTTAATTTTAGTTTAGAATGTATTGCAAAGTTAAAAAATGCACCAATTACATCTGTGGATGTTGAAAAGAAGCTTTTCTATTTCGAAACATATGTATTCTGATAGAAGACAAAACTTTCTTTTGCACAATTTTGAAAAACATTTAATTATAAATTGTTTTAGAAATATGTTGTGAAAAAATTTTGTGCAATAAAGTTAATGTTTAAATTTCTGCTCTTATTTACTTTATGTAAAAATTTTGCATATTGTCGAATTCTTTTTTGGCATATATGCCCCAGGTTTATGCATATTTTCTCAAAAATCGATGCATATATATGCGCATATATTCCAGTTTTTCTTTGCATATAATCCGGTCTCTAGTCAAAACTATTTGGAATTTTATTGATGACAACGCTATGGTAGAAAGCATTATCCATAACAACAAGAGAATTTGGTGGTAAAGTTGGGGATCAGTTGTTTTGTTACCCATTCTTCAATAATTTTTTTACTATCCATCGCAGACGCCATTAATAAAACCGTGTTCACATCTAGCATGAACAATCATAAAACGTTCGCCATCGTAACCATGAGGCTTTCGAACACTTTTAGCAGTGTGTCATCTTGCCAAGACTTAATTTGAGTGCCTTTGGAATAAATCCAAGTCCCATCTAAAAACACTACTTGTCTGGCAGAACTTGATCTAAGATTAATCATATACTTTTCAACAAAAACACTTCGCAATAATGCAATATAATGTTTCTCAGTTAATGATCTCCTATTGTCTTCTTTTTTGATATTTGAAGCCAATTTCTTTTAACAAAGTGCTCAAGGATTGCTTGCACAATTCAATGATTGCCTTTGGTATAGACTTTAGCACTGTATCTTAAATACATGAAATGAATGTATTTTAGATATTTGGTATTCCAAATACTAATAATGGGTGTATTTCATTTCACATTTCAAATATATTGGCAATATATTTTGCTGTTCTGCAATTCTGGCTATACAGGGTGTATCCGATATAGAGGTAAATATAATAATATGTAGCAGCTGTAATCATATACAATCAAAAAGTCTTAATGCACAGGGGGTCTATCTGTAAGCATTAACGAGAAAAAAAATATTTAATAAATGCCGTGGGCTAGAGCCGTACCTGTGCCGAACCTAAGTATACCCCCGAGTATACCCCCACATACCACTATCATTCAGCCATTACCGCTGCTAGTTTTGTGTGGATCGCCGCTTGGAGTGCAAGCCACTTGGAACATTTTATTTAAATTCTTCCCGTCTCGAAAAAACGATCCTTTTCAGGACCATCATGATTTCATATAAACAAAAGAGAAGCTTGATGTATCGGCAAAAGCGCGGGAATGTATAGATTCATTTTCGCGCGATATCATAGTAAAAAGGGGTGTTTGCAAATTTTCTGTATCTACATTTATTTCTGTGTAATTCGATTCAATTCGTTTTGCGTTATATGATTAATAAATCCAAAAGAAATAACTCAGATTCATGTGTACCGTTTATTAACAACTAACTTTCGATTCGACAAAGTAAAAGAAAATATTTGCGTTTTTTTGAACTACGAAGTCGCATATCCGGTGAAACTCGAACGTCTTATCAGGATATTAAAAATAATACTTTGTAGACTTACGTAGAATGCTCTTAACAAAAAAGAATGTTTATTTTATAAAAAGAAGAAATTTAAAATGCTCAGTTTTGCTATTTTTACAAGGCCTTTATTTATTCAGAATGACTGTAAATGAACTTACGACATACCATTAAAATAATACTAAATGAGTGCAATGTATTTATACATAATACCACGTTTAGCGGGTGCTTAACATGACGTTTCCTTGCATCAGGCCCGGACTAAAGAATTTTTGGCTCTAAATTTTACTCTTTTTTATTCTTTAATGATGAAATCCGGTTTCGGCGGGTTTGTGCTTTATATGTCGTGTAGTTAACACCCAAGCAAAATTTACTTTTTTATTTGATACACCCTGTATACTGCCCTGCATGATTACTCATCTATTTTTCATATTTAAAAATATTTTTCCGGGAAATCCAAATACAAATTACTCTTTTTTAAAGCGGTGTCAAACAGGAATGCAAAAAATACTCCGTAAAACGATATTTACAAAAAGAATATCATCACTAAAACCAACAACATCCATCTTAGGATAATAATAACATCAATAAAACCATCCAAACGATCTTAAAATCACCCCGAGAAAAAAAACGATGAGCGGCATTTAGAAACGGTCCTTAAACAGTCGAGTTAGTTTAAATTAAAACAAAAGACGAAAAATAGAGGTCACGCGGTCCCGATCCCACGATGACTATGCGAAGCGAAAACGACGTTATACTAACATAGCGCAAGACGTCGGACCGAAAGACGAAAGTTATAAAGAGGAGAAGGAATCAGAGAAGAAAAGGTTTTAGAGGTACCACCCACGGCGTCCACGGAACGCTAAAACAAATGAAACGCGCCACGATCCCAGTCTGGACGGCACCGTCGCCCGTACAGATAGACACACACCGGATTCCATCGTTCGGATTGTCATTGCCGGAATTTTTATATCGACGGGTCCGTCGGCCGTGCCTTTGATATAAGGAGCCGCCTTGTAGCGACGGTAAAAATTAATATAACCGCGCGGCACGATGGCCGCAATAAAATGGGGATATCTTCATGTCGAAAAGACGAGGAAAAGAATGTTAATGTCTGTCGTTACCGAGAAAATCCGACGTGATTCTCGGTAAATAATAAAAAAAAAGCTGTGAAAGAAATGTGAAATATTTCCACGATGTTTCCACAAACGAGGATATGCGAGACATCTGTCGGTGTTTTAAAGTAAAACGGTGACTAGTTGTTAGTTCTGCTATTCTCCTCTAGATGGCGAAGATGCTTTTTAAAGAAAAATATTTATTAATAAAACAAAATACAGGCCATATCATGAATGTTTGTAGTTACGTCATATTTGCTTATGACGTATGCAGCGTCTGAAACAAATTCAGGCACACCAACATTGTTTACAATGAACTGTACGAAATGACAATTGTCAAATTTAATGAGGTTATACGCAGTTTTAATAGATTTTCTTTTATAACTGAAAGGATTGGTTCAGTTTTTAGTCAACGTTGCGTTTTATCAACAATCATGAGTAATGCAACTAATAGAATTCTAAATAGTGAACTTTTCTATTGACAATGCTTTCGTGATCAGGCTAAGCTTATTATTAAATGTGTTCTCAATGAAATAATGTATTACCACAATAATGTAGTTCTCATATCAAAAACCTATTTGTAAATTAAAATGTAGAAAATATTCAAGCAACATAAAAGTATTTAGTTTAATATACCTTACCAATGATTAATTAAACGAAAGATGATGTTTTTATTTTATGTAGCAAACATAATTTCTATACAATGGTATATACAAAACATAATATTGCAGTAAATTATATTAAAATATGTCAATACTGAAAGGAAAGAATAGTGAAATTAAAAATATATTTAATTTGTGTCTTCGCTCTCATCTTCTGATCCGCAATTAACTGTCAGAACAAGGTCATGTTTGCTTCACATTCCTACCACTCTTTAATTATTTTCCCTGTGTGATTTATGCAATTTTGCCAGGAGTCTGGTGTACAGCTGTCCAAACTTTCTTGCCACATTCCAAATACTTGTTTATCGCCATAACCATCCCGACCAATATGGTTATTATAATATCCTCTCGGATGTGCCCATATAAATTCGATAGCATTGAAATCGCAGTGATACAGAGGAAGTCTTGAAACTTTATGCCCATGTGCTCGAAGTAATTCATCAATAACATAAACCTTAACTATAAATTACTTTACAAACATCCATTTTATTTCTCTCTGCCACATCACATGTTTTGGGCATCAATCGTGGCTTGTACAGGGCTGTTGAAGCACTCGATGAAGGAACAGCAGATATAGCTTCCTTCTTGCGCTTTGTGTTGTAGATGATACCCATAGAAATGCCCAAAGCATTCGCAACTCTACAATTTGTACGTAAGTTTTAATTTAATAATAACCAATTACAATTTACCTCATGGACCGCATCAACGGATATTAGAGGACTTCCACTTCGCTTTTGCTCCTCGAAATACACTAGTAAACGACTGACCAACTCTTGGCAACAAGAACTAAGTCGTTTACCAAGCATCTTGAACTGTAACCTAAAAAAATGTTTTAAGTCTTTGTATGTTTCTTTAACACCTCTAAACTTACCACAAACTAAACGATTTACTTCACTATAGCTCTGAAAAGAACTTTTGGTAAAAGAAATAATAGAAAAAAGTAAGTAAGTATAAGTAAGTAAAAATTCAAACCTAAAGAAGGGTCAATAAACAGTAAAAAGCAGATGTCAAATGTCAACGGAGCGGTAAAATGGGTTAAAATGGCGTGGTTGCATGCCCTGAAGTGAACATTATGAAAGGTCTTATTTACGCATTACTCGACCGTATTCTATCTCACTTCAACTAGTTTCTTGATACTTAATAAAATATGGACGTATAGTTTAAGTAGCTACGACTTATGTTATATACTTCTATCTCACTTGTCTATATGAATGCTTCCATTTTTTTTGAAACTACGCTTGTCTTTACTTTACCGACCTGTTAATGACGTAACTACAAACATTCAAGACTTCCTCTGTAAATCTTTACACGTACGAGAATTTTTACATAAATCATAACAAAAATTATCTCGAAAATTTTGGTGTAGAATTTTTCTAAGAAATTTTGTCGCTACACTGGAGGTATGAAACATATCGCATATACCATGTGATTCAAAATGATTGTCGTAAGAAAAAAACTGTTTTCCGGAAAAAATTATCTATACTTATTACCAATTTAATGAGCGAAGTTAGCTACATACAAATTTCATACATTAAATGAATTTTCTTGACATTTAGCGACATTGGCGTGCGTGCTGTAGTATCTTTCGATTATTTAGGGGAGATATTTTGGAAAAAAGCTTGCTAGTTGACACAGGACAATGTTTTTCCCAAGCAAGGTTACAGGTTAAGCTTGTCCGTAAAAGCATATGACAAGGTTACCATGGCAAGGTTCCCATAAGCTTGTCTGTAAAAGCATATGACAAGGTTGGAATGACAATGTTGAGCCAAGCTTTAGAGAAGGCCTGTACAAACCTTGATAAAAGTTTGTAACAATCAAAACAAAATAGGAATTGGATATTAATTTCTTCTTTTTCTTGTTTCTAGGTCAATAAAATATAGAAATGTACATTAACAAGGACGTTTCGTTTTAATTTCAAGAGCTTTTTCAAGATATATGTAAAATATAAATTATAAATTGCGTAAATTATAAATAATTTTTTTTTATTTAATAAACAAAACATTGTTTACTATGAATTTTGAATATATCGTTATTTTTATTAAAGATAGCGTTTCAAAATAGTATGTTTTGATTATTGTTGTTAGTAAAATATAAAATTGAATTTTGTAATTAATAGATCTTTAAAATATTGTATTTAGCTCTAAAATTAAGTATATAGTTTTGTGAAATATTGTATATTGTAATATGTCTGTTTTATGGTTAACTGCTTTGTATGTCTATAAATTTAAATTATTCAAATAAACTTCATTTTATAGCTAAATACAATATTTAAAGATCTATTTAATTACAAAATTCGATTTTTCATATTCTACTAACAACAAATAATCAAAACATACTATTTACGCTATCTTTAAAAAAACATAAGATATATTCAAAATTCATAGTAAACAATGTTTTGTTGAATTTTGAATTATGATTTATCATTTATTAAACAATTTACTTATAATTTACACCATTACAATTTATATTTTGATATGTATACTTGAAAAAGCTTTTAAATCAAAGTGAACGTCCTTATTAATGTACATTTCCATATTTTTGACCTAAAAACCAAGAAAATGAAGAAATTAATACCTAATTCCTATTTTGTTTTGATTGTTGTAAGCCTTTATCAAGGTTTGTATAAGCTTTCTCTAAAGCTTTGGCTATAGTCAAGAAAAGGAGTTGGGTATATGACCTCTTATTCATTTGACTTTGAAAATTACTAAAATATTTTAAGGAAAGATATAACCAGCAAACTGAAACCAAAATAAATTTCGTACAAATAAACTATATGTAACTTCCAAGTGCTTTCAAAAATGTTTTTTGCAAAATTATTACTAAACAAAACTCTGAGAGAATTTTAGTAAATTAGATATCATTTGCGTTCATTTTATTATTTTCGCATACCGTCCATCGTCTCCTAAAATATTTTAATTGTTTTCAAAATCACATCTGTTTGCATCAAGTAATATTGCTAGAATTCAAATAAAATTAGAATTTCAGTATTTAATAAAAAAAAAACTTCTACATATTTATATATACATATTTAGATTGCGTTTTTATATTTATATAGAAAAACACTATAATCTATTTTTCCTTTGCCATCGTGTTGCCGCGATTCTCTGTAATAAAAAAAGGACAACTATTAAAAAATAAAACAATACCAGAGATGGGAAGACAGGGGAAACGGCTATCAGTTTCCCAAGAGTCAACAAGTCGTCGTGGATATTATGAAAAGTAACTGTTTCCCCCGTTACTACAAAATACAAACTACCTTATTTTTATTATACTTAGTGGTTATTAAATAAAAAACTCACCAAAAATAATTTTAAGCATTTCAGTCTTCTGGAAAAGGTTTTTTAAGCTTTTTTCTGTTAGAGAAGGATTTGCGTCAATATTGTCCTCTAGTAGTTTTTTTAGGATGTTTGATGTCAAACTCTTAACGTTCCTTCCATGGGTTGATATCAAATATCGAATCTGTAAATTTTTTGTTGGAATTAAACCCCCTCTTTCACAATATACGGTAATCGTGACTGGACAGGGCGTGGATAGGACCATCTTGGGATTGTGCGTCGCAATTATTTTGATGAGAAAAAATTCCCGTCAATAATGAATCAACATTATCAGGTAAATTTTATTTATAATGCTAAAGTAGGTATGTCGATCCTTTCAAATTCATGGAAGATCTTTAAAGACAGATATATGTATTATGTATATCATAATCTATATATGTTATAGTAAAACCTACCTGTTGTGCTATAAGGATGAGCAATGTCAGTAATGTCATTCTTAGAATTGATAATAATTCTTGATCAAATACAAATTTTACAATAATTATAAACAGATTTTCTGATCTCTATTTTTGACGGTCTTTTTTTTTTAATTTCAGAGAGAATTAGAAGAAATTATTGTACTCACAGATACAGAATACGAAATAACTGTCATGGAATGGTTTCGTTATGCAAAACAAAGATTTGATAGAAAAACAGCAAAATGTTCAAAGGAATAAAATGCATTCGGGGCGTTTTTCTTATGTGTTGTGAGTTTTTAGTTTAGATTCTATTCATGTTAATTTATGTGCCCCATAATCTGTTTCCAATACTGAAGTTTATTAAGATGGAATTTAATGTACTTTTTTTTTAATCAATAAATGCCTTTATTGTCTTCTGTAAGCAGCATTTTACTTTTTAAAGTATTTATTAATGTATTTCGTTTACTTAAATAGCTATTTATAATATTATTCATAGTATTACTATTTAGTTTTTACATAGAACTATATGATGTATGATTGACCATTTTAATGTATCTGCAAAAATAACTACAAAAAAAGACTTATAATGTTATATTATAAAAATGTCTTATCCATTATATTTTTCTGGCATTAATGTTTAATGTTAATATTGTAATTTTAGTAAGTGAAGATAAATTCGTATAAACAGAGAGGGGCCCGATCTATCGAGTGTAACATGAAATTATAATATTAACATTGAATTTCTATAAGACTGATTGAGATTCCGTTTTATTAATATTAATTAATACAACCTCTCGATAAACCTCAACAGCATGTTTCTTGTATAATGCAGCAAGAACATTTGGAGTAAATAAAAGATCCTAATAGAAACATTAATGTAGATATATTTATAGAAACATTTAATTGCCACACTATCAATATTTCTCTTTAACATATGAGAAATGTTACGAAAAAGCTATGCTTCAACATTAATCGTCATGTTAAAGTAATGTTACTCGAAGACCTCGTATTAACATTACTGGGAAATATTGTTTCGTAAAATCGCTTAGGCGGACATTAAACAGTCGTGGAAATGTTACTGCACGTGGTACATTGTATATATTTTTGTAACATTTCGCGTTACAAGATAACATTTAGGCGACGTTATAGTCATGTTATTTTACCAAGTGGGTTGCGTGTGTAGTTTTAACTTCTAAAAAGAGGAGAATACAGCTAATTATGGTGGTTCACAAATTGATAGTCCAGAACCGGCGTCACATATACTACTATAGCTTGTTTTCCCCAAGCGTAAATGAGATAATCAGAACTTTACAAAAAACAGAAGATCTATGGAACTATTTTATAATGAGGTGCCAAATTTCAAATCTTTAACAAATTTAGTTTTGGCGAAATCTATATTTTTAGGAATGTAGTCGTAATATTAAAGCAATATCCAATTCTTGATTCGTGTCTCGAAAACAATTAAAGCCAGATAATTATAACCATCCAAGAATATTTATTAAACTATTTGTTAATCATAAACCAAATTTAAAATCAATTAGTTTACATAGTTTTGGAGAAATCCAAATCTTTATATATCAGCGCCACCTGTTATTTAATCGCATAAACGCAAGTTAAAAGTATAAAATAGAGTCCTACCTTAAAGCTACCAACATCAGCTGTCAATGTCACTGATATACCAACATCCTGAAAAAAACAAAAAAAAAGAAATATGAATGTATCAATTTGTCCAATTAATTAGCGGACGATAGCGATTGTCACGTCCGCGAGATAACGTGCAATCAATACGTTAAACCTAAAAAGCCGGGAAAATGAACGAAACCAAGGTATATTTAATATTTTTAGCAGACGCGTCGAATTCATTTGTTTTTCTCATAAATCGATCGTTAAAATTAAAAACAGATGACTGTCAAATATTTCTTTGTTTTAACCCCTTTAATCGGGCTTTTGTTTCTTTTTTGTTTTGTTTTAGACTCTGACCTCTCGGCATTAAATAAATATGTACCAAATGTGATATATCAGACCAAAGATTCGAGGTTGAATTTTAGCTTAAAACCATGGAAGACGACAACATCACGACAAGTGCATCTTTGGAGAACCTTTATCCCGCTTTAACGCAATGTTTCGTCATAATAATATGCGGGTAAATATTAACATTAATAAGATCAGATCCGGTTTTTTCATTGCGTTTTATTTCGCAGCTACTTAGCCGGGCGAATGAATCTAATTTCCGATACGGAAGCCAAGGGAATAAACACATTCGTAGGGACATTCGCTCTGCCATCTTTGATCTTTATGTCATTGGCTGAATTAGACTTATCTGCTGTTAATTGGCTGTTTCTATTGTCGATATTGATAGCGAAAAGTATAGTATTCTTTGCTGTGATAATCGTAACGTTGTTAGTCGGTAGACCGGTCAATGTAGGCCGAGCTGGTATTTTCGCGATATTCTGCACGCAAAGTAACGATTTTGCAATTGGATATCCGATTGGTAAGTTTTTAACATGCATTATTACTTATATAAATGATTAGAATAATTAACTTACCTCTCTCTTACATCCCCAACTAGTTTTAACTCGAAAAATGTATATTGACGCACAAAAATGTCTATTCACACAAAAGCGAAATCAATTCACGCGTGTTTTTCCCATTTTTTACGTAAAATTCGCGGTACTAACGATTTGAATTCGAAAAAAATCAAAATGGCGGTAGACACCAACACCAACCTAAAATAAATTTATAGCACTAGATAGTTGGAATGCTTTAAAGAATGAATTGGTCTGAAACTTTTTTATCGTTTGCTTTAGATTTTTTTTTTAAATCCAGCAGGCTTTTGCAACTGCGTCAAAACTCACATCGTACACCAATATGTTACTAAGAAAAATTGGTTAGGGTAAAACTTATAGAGTTAGGCTAATTGGGCTATCTTGTTAATAATGATGGTGTTAATAATACACGGAAAAACTAATCATGATTATCGATATTGATTGATCGCGATTGGTAAATTTTTAACATGCATTTATTACTTATATATGAATAGGAAAATTAACTTACCTCTCTTCTACATACCCAACTAGTTTTAACTCGAAAGATGTGTATTCACGCACAAAAATGTCTATTCATACAAAAACGAAATCGATTCAGGCGTTTTTTTTTCCGTAAAATTCGCGGTACTAACAATTTGAATTCGAAAGAAATCAAAATGGCGGTAGACGCTAACACCAACCTAAAATAAATTTATCGTAATTGCTTTGAATTACTTCTATAAAAACAATCGTTATTATTTTTTGTTTGTATTGAAGTAAATTATAGAAGATAAAAAGATAAAACCTTAGTATATCTATTTTAATTTTAAATGTATGTAAATTCAGTTCGTAATGGTGGGGGTGAATATAACGCCCTCTAAAGGAATTTCTTTTTTAGCGGTAGAATTCAAAAATTACTTTTGAAAATGATTATAAACTAAGAAGGAACAAAAAAAAATGATTACCTACATATTTTACTGCATAATAATAAACATAACCTCAATCTTCTTTTTGATTCTATTTTTTTCGTATGAGCATTCTAATTTGGCGGTTAATTTAAATTTTAACTCTTATTAATTTATAATGATTTTCATTCTAGTTGTGGCTTTATACAAAAATTGCCATCCGGAATATGCATCTTATTTATATTTGATGGCTCCGATAAGTTTGGCCATCTTAAATCCCATTAGTTTCGTATTAATGGAAATTGGTAAAAGGAGAAACAGCCAACCACACTCACCTATGAGCGTTAACAGTATTGAAAGTGGTGATTCAACAGCCAATGAGAAACGTTGTAAATTAGTAATTTCCGTTAGCAAAAGTATATTCCTGAATCCGATCATATTTATGACTTTAATGGGAATATTGGGCAATTTTATCTTCAAGCACAATGTCCCAGTGTATTTGAGTGAGATTTTAAAGGTTAGTTAATAGCAACATTTGTTTAATAATTAGTGTTTTTAATAGATTTTTATTTTATTGTTGTTTTCACAACAACTGAACCCACATTGCCATTTTAATTGCTCGCAATTATTCTTAGCAATTTCAACGTTGAAACATAAAATTACCAACTATTTTCTGCTACATTGATAGTTATCTTAATGCCTTTACGTTGAAGTTACTAAAAATAGTGGCGGGAAATTTAAATCTGGCCATTAGGGAATAATTCACGTTTTATAACAGAATAAATTTCATCAAAATAACTAGTTTTTTTTTGCCAATCTAAGTTCATGACAACGTATCTTGAGGAAACTATTTTTTTTTAATATACTATTAATTTATTACGCATATGTATTTTGTCATTTTAATATGTATTTATATCACAGGCTTTAGGTTCAGCATTCTCAGCATCTGCTTTGTTCCTGTTAGGATTGAGAATGGTGGGGAAAGTACACAAATTAAGGGGTGCTTCCTTAATCATCCCCGGTATATTAATTATAGTAAAATTGTAAGTCATTCCTAACCAAAAAAAAAAATACTAGCAGAAATCAGTTATTAATACTTTTTTTTTATCTTGTAGATTGTGTTTGCCCCTCGTAACGAGGCAAATCATTAACATCGTTCATGCGGGATTTAATGAAACGGAAACTACAGATCTTAGCACATATGGGTTCTTATACGGGACATTTCCAGCCGCACCTACAGTTTTTGTATTCGCAACTCAATATATGTTAGATGTAGATCTGGTAAGCATAGTTTTATGTACTACTTCAATTTTAAGAAGAGTCCATTTCAACTAGGTTTCACTGTAGATGGTATTTCAGTAAAAACTGGATTCTTTGTTGCTGTTTTTAATTTTAGAAAGGAAATTTTCAGTGGAAGTTGAATAAAATTCAATGTAGCATAATCTGGAAATATGTTCGACTATACAGAGTGTCTCACAAGTAGGTAAACATATATTTACTTTATTATTTTATATGGAACGCCTCGTGTATTATTCTGTTTTTTTTAATTCTAGTTTAAAAAATAATATGGCTTTATATGAACTATCATTTGTCTATTTCTAATATTAATGTTGTTATTTAGATGCGATAATTAAACCTGCTTAGAAATTAGCAGATTTATTAAATTATTTATAAGATAGATACATGTTTTTAACAATTTTTGCTTATCTTCGATTTGTCAAGGCATGAAAGCGCAGTAGCGTACTTTTAGGACACTCTGTATAGTAGCTGGAAATATTAATTACTCAGGGTTGCATTCCATAAATTCTTGCAAAAAAGTTTTTTTTTTTGTTTTTCTAAGATTAAAAATTAAGCTGTAATCAAAGATTTTATTAAAATTCTTTCAATGTAATCATTAATAGATTGCCAGTGCTATGGTTGCCTGTACTTTCATCAGCGCCCCCTTGATGTTCGTCTCGGCCAAAATGATCACTATAACCAATGCCGATACCTCAGAATATGTCCAACAATTAAATAATTTTACGTTCGATCTGAGTGTGATAGGTTTAATAGCATCTATATGGGTTTTATTGTTGTATACTTTAACTAAACGCATAAATAAGGTTCCGCACAAGATCACTTCATGTTTAATCTTCTCACAGGTAAGATGCTCATATATGTCTTTGTTATTTATATACAATTACGTACATTCAAATTTGTGCATTATGTCTTACGTTTACTTGTACACTGCCTGACATAGTTAATGTCATCGTCCATGGCGCAATAACGATCAAAATTGCTCATCGTTTGAACAGGTGCGCGTTTGACTGCCATCGGCTTATGCAGGTAGAAGATTTATTGGGGTATCTAGGTGTAAAACCCTTGGCAATTATAAAAATCAGATACTAATATACGAAAATTCTTTGTGGACAACGACATTAATTTTGTCGGGCAGTGTACATACATACATAAAGAAGATCAATGATTTATGGTTTTAAAACTAAACAAATATTGCTTGTTTTCTATGATTTCTACAAAAAAGAATTATATTTGATCTCATTATGTACAGTTACGAACATCAAAATTTACCCATTATGTCGAATTTTCCTTATATATGGAAGGAAAATCAACTAGTGCTTTTATAAGCAAACAAATACAGAGGTACTGTTTTAGATTTTAGCCTGCACTGGTGCTATCTTATGGAACAGCCTCGAAAATAAACACGGTTGGGCTGGATATGTGCAATTCTGGATATTTCAGCCTAGGTGTATACAGTAGCAGATTATGGACGGCCATCTTGGCCATTGTGTTATTATTTTTACAATGTCGCAGCTTGTGTTTCGTACTAAAACTAGTCCCAGTATTCTTCTTAATCGGTTGGGGGTAAGATATTGACTAAGAAGTAAGAAAAAAATATCAGCAATCATTTTATTTCATTTGTCAGGTTACCAGTATTGTTATCGGTACTATTATTACTATACGGGAATACGGATTCGCTTCCGTACGAAGAGAAGAATCCAAATTTTGCCTACGGCGTGTTTCAAGCAGTGGTAGCTGTATCTTTATTAGTATTATGCTTCATCGGTAAGAATATAAATATACAGAGTGTCACACCGAACTGGGTCATTGATTTTTTGTTTTTCTGTGCTTGGTAAGTTAAGCATGTTAACTCAATTAAACTCAGCCTATGGAAACGTAAAATTAGAACAACGGAAGAGGTTGACAAAAATCGATATGTATTAAACATAATCATAAATTATATTCGATTTTGCGATAAACTAGAATTAACCTTGCGAGGACGGACAATGATTTATAATTTAAAATTTTATTTGATCCCCGTAACATTTCCTAAGTTTTTAATTTAACATTTACGTCTTTGTGTACAATGAAATACAAAATTCACGTCTCCCCAAAATGTCGGCTGGACAAATGGTATAGAATAGAATAGCATAGAATAGACTAGAATAGAATAGAATAGAATAGCTTTATTATTGCAGTATTTCAATACAAAAGGAACAATGCAAACGTCAGGTCAAGAGCAAATATTTATAAATGTATATTTGAGGTTAGACATTCCTCTATATTGTATGGCTCTATTTCTAGTAATAATTTTTAAATGTTGACAATTTTTTTACAGTTTTAATATGTGATGGAAATTTGTTATAGAACCTCAGGCAATTATATTCTAAATTGTTCTCACTTAGTGTGAGTCGATGCTTGGGGTAGTGATTATCGGTTTTAAACCTTGTAGAATGCTCATGTTGTAATTCATTATCCTCGAATAAGTATTTGTTTTTAAAATAAGAAGATTATCAATTCAAAAACGTAAATACCATATACAGTTAAAATGTTAGTTTGTTTGAAGAATCCTCTGCAAGACTGAGAGTACTCGAGTTTATTAATCACACGTAAATTTTTTTTTCTGTATCAAAAAAACTGTTTAAGTCACTACCACCACCCCAAACAACGATTCCATATTTTATGCCAACTTACTATATCTCTAAGTCGACGAATCGCAAAACAATAGGTACACAGTTTTTTTACAAAGTACATTGACGTGATCTTTCCATTTTAAGGTTTCGTCGACTGTAAGACCCAGCAGCTTAACACAAGTGCGGACGGGATATTCGCACTTGTGTTAATACTCAAATGGTATGCAATATGCATATCAAGTAATTCGTTTGGTCCATTGCTTATGCTGATCGTCTATAGCGACATCTAATACAGACGCTACAAAGTTTTCTAGTAGAAAATATTGTATATATAGCACACAATTGTTACTCTAATGGTCGTCTCTAAATGTCTTTCAAGAAAAATAGCGCTTAGTTTTACAATTGCGAATTATGAATGTCATCAGTATATTTTTCTAAGAATTCTAAAGCTGCATATTTTCAATCCTTGGTTTTCATGATTTCTTCTGAAATATCCAGACATTGCTAATGTAAAAGTATTTAGAATACTAACTGAATCAATATCTGTCACATCACAGAAACATAATTCAATTTTTACGTTTATTTTGTCTAAAAGACATTCCCATACAATAATTACCGACATGTAGCGACCTGTAATAGGTATAAACCGCTCATAGTAGCGTCCATTATTATCTGGAATAGAAGAATGTCTGCCCTAACTTCACTTGTTACGACGTTTTTTAAATGATAACCCAGCCTTAAAGGATGGAAAATAGAGAGAAATAAAAAAATATTTATCGAAAGTGTTTACATATGCGGCATCTTTAATTTTCTACCAGCTGACTTTGGTTAATACATTTTTTTTTTTTTTTGAATTACCGGCAATATAATATTAAATTCGAACGGAATAATTTTTATTTTTGCTATACATCTTTACAGCTTTACTCAATTATCTTTATGTTTTTTTTTTAATGTAATCGATCTGTAATTATTATTTTCCTATCAATGTTTTAATTTTCCTGCGTGTCCCCATTGTCTTTATAATTAATAAACAATATTGTTTTTTATGTTTTACGCCATTCAGACATTAACTTTAAATTAATTAATTGAGAATAAGAAGCAAATTATAAATAAATTTCATGAAATGAGCAATAATTATTTCTAAAGATGTTCCATGACGTTGAGATTAATTTTTCAATTAATACTTCGATTAATTTTGCTTACTAAGTAATTTTCGCTAGAATGAATTCTTCCATTCGAAACAGATGTTACATACATCAATACACATGCATGCATTTATTTAGGTATATGTATGTAAAGTACCAGAATCGAGGGAATGAATGAGTCGTTGTAAATTGAAATTTTTTACTTGATGAATAAACCGAACGATGATTTGGCTTTGTGGATACACAACCGCTCTTTGTATATCTACAATTTTTTGCATTTAAAAGTAGCAATACCATTTGCTAATGCTGATATTTTAGGGAGACGTCAATTTTGAATTTCACTGTACGTGCAGTTTAAAGACTAAATACCTACTATCTGTCTATTTTATGTTTTAGCCTACGTCATCGATTTTTGTCCGTATGAATCAAATCGACACTTCTGAGTCAAATTAAAAACCGTATAAACAGAATATCTTATGCGCGGTTTTTCAGTATTAATTTAAATTCGATTTTGAGTTTAAGTTCAATTTTTGCGTTAAAACCATCTTACACTACTGAAAATTTTACAGAAGGCTCTGTGCTCTAAAAAGAACAATTTTTTCGTGGAAAATATAGGAAGATAGCAAAAAAATGGGCAGGAAATGACTAATAATAAACCAAATGCACAAACTAATGACGCTATAGGTTAGATTTGATAATTGACAGGTGCCATAATAGAAACCGGAAGCGGTGCACTATTTTAAGTATTGTACTTAAACAAAGGAGTAGTAGGGCTATCTCTATCTGTCACATTCATGAAATTAATCCTTGTATTTTTATCTGAGACAAGCGGAAACTTTGCTTCTTTTTTCAATAGCAATGTTTGAGAAAAATAGTGAAATCAAAACATTGTCTTTACTCCTAGGATACATCAATATCGTTAGTTAAAACATAAAATAGACAGAGTGTATATGCAATTCACAAGCAAATACGTTAGTATTTATATTTAGGTAGATAAGTATTTGTTAAGAACTTAACGTATTTTTCATTTTAAAATGGCTGCTAGATTTGTCTACATTAATTTTTTTGTGTCGGTATTATTTTAGTTAGGGCAATTACCTACATACATTCACGGTTTAAACCATAGATCAATAATCTTCAGTTTAAACTTCACTTCAGACTTACAATCGATATAAATAAAAAAAACTCGACTTTGCCATATTTAATCCTTAATCACTGCAAGCTGAGCTAAACTGATTCAAATCTTTGTAAAATTAATTAAATGAGGGGGAAGGGAGAGGGAGTTGGCCCTTGATTGGCCCCACCACTTATTTAATTTTATTCGAAATAGTGCAAACGTCAAAAATTCTACAAAAATTAGAATATCTCAAAAACGGTTGAGTTTGGGAATAGCTAACCCTCATGCAAAGTAAGTAGTTACAAATCTAATGACCCAGTTCGGTGGAACACCCTGTATATGCAGCGAATTTAAACAAAAACATACTTTACAATCATTCGCAGTGACTGTCGGCTGTTTAATTCTACACCAACGATATCGGAAACGTTACGAAAGATACTTAAACCTAGCTAACGATGTGGCTTCGACATTCGAACACAATCAAGAAAATGATCTATCGTCCAATGCGATAGAGGATCCACCAGCTTCGGCTGGGGGTAGCGGCGGTACTGCTAAAACTACGACTTGTAAGAAAAACTGTGGGAATTTGCCCACAATCACCGAAGGATGCTGTGAAGAGAGCCCTGTCGTTGATATCGAAGACGTCGATAAAGTATTGTCGCCGAGGCGAAGCGTGGTTGAAGATATCGATGCCGAGTATAAATTTATTTGATGTTGATTTTAGGTGATCGCAGGCATTAATTGTGTTCTTTTCTTTTAATCTAGGGAAGATTCGGGATTATGTTCGACTAAATTCGGCTGTACCGGACCGAGAAGGAACGAATGCCAGGGCATATTGCAAAATACGAAGAGCAAATCGATGATGACGTGGAATTGATTGAGGAAGAGCCCGGTTTGCACGATCCGCAGATTCTACGACACATCGTGCTGTTGATTTTGCTTCTGTGTTCGATGTTTGTTGTAAGTATCTTGCATTAAAACATACTACAGCACAGGGGCAGCTCCACTTAAAGAGCCACGGCCCCACCATTGCAAACCTTAATCAAATCAAATATATACACATTTTTTCAGGGTCTAGCTTTATGCATATGGACTTTGGTGATGGAACAGATGTCCGGAATATATATCGAGCTATCGTTCCTGGATGCGACTCTGAATTTCGGACAGAGCATTATGGTGTTCGCGGTATTCGGAACCAACCTCAAAGAGATCGTGCTGCCTTTGATTAAATATTGGAGGAAGATGTGGTACGGAGCCAACACGTTGATATTACCGACTTGGGATGAGTTGAGCAGCGAGACAAAACATATTTGTGATCAGTTCGTGACGCACCACTTGCAGAAATGCAAAGACGATATTGCCCAGGATAAAAGGTTGGAAATATTGTTTTTATTTAATTTTTAATTGTCCACATCTCGTAAAGATAATTATTTTTAATTCCAAATCATTATAAATAGTTAAAAAAAAGCTAAAATTCTTTTGTAGGTTGTTTTGGGATCCTACGAGCTTCACACTTAGGGCCTTTGTTCTTTAATTTTTGTATAAATAATCTCCTGTCATTGGTGGATTGTAAAATTGCAGTCTATGCTGATGATTTAAAGATTTGTCATAGAATATCTACAGTTCCTGATTGGGTTTTACTCAAAATTCTTTAATGTCTATATATCAATGTGTGTTTAAGTGAAACACCTCAGTTCAATAATAAATCAGCAAACGAAGACAGAAGGTGACATACAGGACGCTGTATATACTCTAGTTTTGGATATAATTACTTTTTTAAGTGGTTTACTTTCCAATTTTAACATTTTTCCCATGCAACCGAAAGTGCGGCATAGATGCAATTGTTTTTTCTAGAGATCATAGCCAACTATGCTTAACCCCAAAGTTTCAAAATCGCGATATCATTATGATCAAAGTGAAAAACTTTTAATGGAATGGAACTTTAATGCGTTCCGTGAAGCACCCTATACAGGGTCGCTAAAAAGTATGGGTACAGATTTTCAGAACGGTTTAGCAGAGCTCGTTGGAATTTGGCATACAGTTAGAAGTGTTTAAATTCTATCATCTGAGATTTCTTTCAATTTTCTACCATCATTTATTTTGAAAATACAAGGCTAACTTGATGTTTTTTTAAATGGCACGGGTGGTCAAATTTGATATTTTTAAAAAGAGCATTTTTTTCTGAATTCAGTAAAGTAACACATGCCCACCTTTATTTTTATTAAAAGGCAAAAAAAATTAAATTCAAAAATTTAATTCTGGAAACATAAAACTAAGTTAGCTTTGAAAATGCTGTTATTGACGAATGTGTCACTTGCATATTCGCAAAAATAAACTTGTGTGCAATAATTTGTTTAACAATGGTACATTTAGCGAAACTGAGCGTATAGAAATTCTCATGATGGTTGGTTATGGCGACAGAAAAACGAAGTTGTACTCAAGTAGTGACTCTTTTTAATGAAATTCAGTCCAACCGGGAACGAATCTCCAGGACGACGGTTCAAAACCTTACAAAGATTCAAGAAACTGGTAGCGTTAAAGACCGTGCAAGACCTGGCGACCTCGAATTCTTACAACGAAGAAAATTCTTTGAATGTTATGTTGGATGTGTAGAAAATCCAAAAATTTCAGTACAACAGTTGCGTTGAACCACAACATGAGTAGAGGATCCATAACAAAATAATGAAACGCGAAAAATATCATCCTTATAAAATTCACTTGCTACAAGAATTAAGTGATGACGATTTTGACCACAGAACCGAATTTTGCAAAACTATGGTGCACAGAATACATCAGGATGGTAACTTTCTTAATCGAGTCCTCTTCTCTGATGAGTCAACTTTTTGTCTAAATGGATATGTTAACCGCCATAACTGTCGATATTGGTCTGACAGAAATCCGCATTGGATGGAGCAGATTCATACGCAGCATCAACAGAAAATTAATGTTTGGTGTGGCATTATTGGTCGGAATATCGTAAGTCCTTTTTTCATTAACGGCAATTTAACGTCTGAAAGATTATTGCAACTTTTACAACAACATATTGTTCCACAGACTTAGGAAATATTTCCAAACCACGCAATCGAAATTGTATACAACAGAAACCATATGGTTTCAACAAGACGGAGCACCGCCGCATTTTGGTCGTCAAGTGCGCGAATATTTGAATAAAACAAACAGGGGGGCTATTGAATGGCCAGCTAGGTCTCCTGATCTGACCCCACTTGATTTTTTCCTGTGGGGTCATGTAAAAAATCGAGTGTATGTCAACAGACCTTTACAAATCGAAGACCTACAAAAACGTATAAGAAACGAAATTGCCAGTATTACTCCAAATATTTTGATTGATTCTTTGCAAAATTTTGCTCAACTTGTTCATTATTGCAGGAGGTAAATGGAAATCATTTCGAACATCTTTGTAACATAAAAATATTGTAATTTCTTGTTTGAGCTTCTTTTTATTAAAATCTGTTCTGTTTCAGTTAAATGTGTTATTTTTACAATTATTATTACTATTATTATTTAATTTTTTGGTCAAACTTCACGCAGCAAAGAAGTAACGATAGATAAAGACAACATTTCCAAGGCTAACAAAATTTTTCATTTTTCAAAGTTTTACTAGTTCGAAATTTTAAGTTTCGATTAAAATAAGATATGGATGTGTTACATCGCAGAACGCAGAAAAAATTTCTCTTTTCAAAAATATTAAATTTGACCCTTCGTGCCATTTAAAAAAAAATCAAGTTAGTCTTGTATCCCCAGAACAAATGAAGATAGAAATTTGAAGAACATCTTAGACGATAGAATTTAAATACTTTTAACCATGTACCAAATTTCAACAAGTTTTGTTTAATAGTTTTCATAATATTTAACTGTATCCATACTTTTTAGCGACCCTGTATAATAAATTATATAAAAACATAATTATAGACATCTATTTTCAATTAACATTTTTACCAATCGATCGATACAACAACAAGAATATCTCTTACAGATGGCGATTGAAGGTGTACAAAAAAGTATTTCCCGGCACTAAATTCATCGATTGGCTAATCGAAGTCGGCTTAGCGAGGGATAGAATCGAAGCAGTGAACTACGCAAGGCACCTGATCGAAGGAAAAGTATTGCGTCACATAAACTCCGTACATCATTTCTATGACCGTAACCTACTTTATACTTTTAATTGATTGCAAAGTGATCTATATTATTTATTACCAATTCGACTATATAATTCTCTATATAAAATAGAGAGAGAAAAGGGAGTATTTATTTTTATAATTTATTGTTGATTTTGCGATGTAGATATATGTTTTATATTGTTAAACGACGTCCTTGTTTGAATAGGATTTTTTTACTTTCTCGAGTTCCTTTTGAAATCTTGCCGATGTAATTTGTGCGAATATTTTGTTTAATACGATGAAAGTATTAGAATATTAAAGGAAAGATTTTTCAATGCGCAAATAAGTATACGATTAGTTCGTGTGGGGTTTTTATAATTGTATGTATTAAATTAGTTCAAATGGTGCTGATAAATATAATAAATTGTTAATTGTATGAAGTTATTACAATATACGTAAATATATCATGCGTGTTATATTATTACGAACAGAAATACAGTGTGGACTTAAAGCATAGAATATTGTCGACATATTCTGATTTTCATTCGTCTTTTAGTTATGTCATTCCAAAAAAAAAAAAAATGAAATAACTATCTAGATTTTTGGTAATATGGAATCCGATAGTCCTTTCTCTTCCCTTTATGATAATATAATTAAATCATGACGTTGCATCATAAAAATTCTGAGAAAAGTCGAGCTGACGTGATTTTGAACTATCAGATTAAAAAAAAACCGCAAAATTTTAAATCTAGCGTACCATAAGGGCATTCATCTCTTCAACACTCTTGTTATAATTGAAGACACGAGTGGATGAAGGTGTTATGTTACAAGATCAAACTTTTTCAGAAATTAAGTTTTTTTTATGTAATTTTTCTCAAAAGTAGTGTAACATAACCCCTTCATACATTCACAAGACTCGAGTGTCCTTGAATTTCTGAAATTTTCGATGGTGCTATGTGAAAGATGGGCACAAAACACCTCCATTCATGCAAAAAAGACAGTTTTTAAAATGCGACATAACACCTTCATTCACTCGTATCTTCAATTATTAATTGTAGAAATTTATTTATTCCTAATATTCTATTAAATTATTATGATTTAATTAATATTCCACACTTTAAGTCCATGAACATTTGCATATACACAAACAGCCATTTTATATACAAATGTTTAAGATTTATTCTCATCGCCACAATTCCTCAGCGATGCTATAGATCCTCAAATGGCGCTTAATTTGATATAAAACAAAGTATTACCACTTAACTAATGTAAAATTAATTAATAATGAGAAAAAGAAATAGTTGCAAAATAAGTTTTTCATACATTTTCAACATTTATTATTGAAGATATAAAGAACGATTGATTGAAGAAGGTTCTGAGCAAAAAGAAAACGGCAGAAAAAGTCCGATAGTTTTGTGCAAGAAAAAAAGAAAGGGAGATACAGTAGCCCGTTTCTTGCATTGAAGAAAGACTAGTTTATTTCAGAAGATATCCTTTTTTTGATACAAAATAGAAAGAAATTAAAAAACAATATATATAATGTAATATTCAAACATAATGCAAAAATTGTTAAATTCTGTCATCAGTTTTTCTAATTTGATTGTTATGCAGTCTTATTAGCATTTCGTACATGCTTTTAGTACCACATATATACAGGGTGACGTTTGGTAATGCTATCATTTTTTTTATAGCGAATGAAAAGAAACCAGCTATATGTGGCTGCATTTTATAACACTCTTCCTCTTCGTAATAATTGATTAAGAGTTAATTCAGCAAAAATTTTCTCCACAAACTTTCAATAGTAGTTTGTTTTTCACTATAGTCTGTTTTTTAATTCGACGGAGTGGCAGAAAACTAAAAATGTGACGTATTTGTTCTGTTATTGGTTCAGCTCCAAAATACCTAAATTAAATCTATTTGAGATTGAGTACCTACTATTCTTTTTTTGTCTTTTACAAATGAATAATGTCTTGAAAAGCCATTAATTGAAAAGGTTGAAAAATGATTTTATTTAAATTTGTAAACGATGTATATAGTAATTTCCGAGCTATTTTTGGATAAACTTTGTAATATATTACAACGGGAAGCAAATAAAAAATATTACTATTTAATTTAATCGACAAAGATTAAAAGAATTAAAACACTTTTTTAGTCGTTCTTTTAAGTGTTGCTATTTTATGAGAAAATATACAGGAACAATATCATCTAATTTTCCTATAGGTCTAATAATAACATTAAAAATTCAAATGAGGTAGAAATATCGACTACTTTGTTAGAGTTCAAAAATGTTTTTTTTTTTTGGTAAGCAATCAATTGTATGAAAGATTACACCATTTTTACTGTATAAGCTTTCGCAATTTAATTATTGTTTCATCGGAGACAATCTAAAACTCAAGCTACACGTAAGAATGTATATAAGATGCAAAAACAGCTACAATATATTACTTATAGGTAAGAGATTATTAGATAACCATTAAAAACATACATTGAAAAACATTTGATGTACTTGACTTACATTAATTTGTAGTAAAAAATTATAAAAAAAAATAATTAGGTTAATCTTGTTAAATAAAATATATTAATGTACTTAACTGCCTAGACCCTTTGTATTATAGCTCTTTTTTTTGCATCTTACGTTGTTAAGTACTTGTATCTTGAATTTTATATTATCTCGGATGAAGCAATAATCAAATTGCGAAAGCTTAGACAGTAAAAATGGAATCATATTTTATGTAATTGACTGCTTATCCAATACACCATTTTTGAACATTAAAAATTCATTATTTTCTTTGTCTTCCCTTAACAATAAACAAATTTAAAACCAAACAAAAAAAAGATTCTAACGATATATACAACGAAATCTCACATTTTTGCAATTTGAATTCGAAAGGGAAAAGCAGAGTTATTTTGTTATCCTTCACGATTGATTTCTTATAAGTATGTATTATATCAAACTAGTCTGTTATCTTAGCGAATTTCACGATACCCAAAAAGAAAAGACAAAAGAAAATCTTGTAAGTCTGAACGACAATATTGGTGTTATGATATGTACCTTTTGAGAAAAAGAAATGTAGTTTAAATGTGTATAAAAAAAATTAAACAAAATAAACTATACTTGAAAAATAAATCTGTAGTTTTATTTTTTTATTATTGGCTGTGTTGGGTTCATAGCCCATTAGCCACCATTAGTGTTACCAATTAAATTAGCTGTGTATCACAGGAAAAACAAAGGATTTGCTCTTCACGTTTTTGGGCCTATTAAAACGACTTACTTGGAAAGAGAATCGGCCACCGGTAAAATTAGGCAACCCCACAGGTTAAAGCAAGGATAGGAGCCCACAGCTGAAACTAGATTTTAATTTTACACTGCGACAAAAATGACTTTTTGACTGCTTTAAAAATATGTATGCTGCTTGTTCTTAAAATTTGAACTATGTTTGTAGGCAGTAGTTTTATTTATACGCCCGAATAACCGAATCCGTTAAAGCATTACCTAAGATACGGGCGGCAAATCATTGGTAAGAAAAAAAAAAAATTGCCACTTGGAAAAAGTAGTCGTTTTTCTAATTTCGTTACAAATCATTGCTTGTTTTTTTGTAAATCCTATTGGTTGAATGTACTAACTAACTATGTACATTATAATAGTTTTAAGTCTTATGAATTTTTTCCATCTTCAGGTGTTCCGCAAGGATCTATTTTGAGACCATAGCTTTTTGTCGTCTCATATATTAATTAATGATTTGTTGTTATTTTGTCTAGTTCTTGCTTCTGCTAACGACATCAAAATTTAGACGTTTTAAAGTTACAAAATATCCACTACAGAAGAGGAAAAACATACATTATATTAATTTTAAACCGTCAGGTCCGGCATTAAAGTTGTTCCTTTTGATATGACAATTAACAGATTTCGGAATTTTATATAAATTACAGCAGGTAAAGGATTATTTGAGGGTGGGCTCATTTCATTTGAACTGCCCTGTATAAATGCTTGGAATTTATCAAAACTGTTTAAAAAAAAACTACGAGAGTTATTTTAATAACTTTAATTTATTTTATTAACCTTAAACGAAATAACATTTAAAAAATACGTCGCCTTAAAAATCATTCTCACAATCCCTTAATAAATAACAGTTTTTATTCGTAAATGAAACTTATTAATACATTAATAATCCTAAATAATCTAAAAAACAAATTAAAAACTAAAATCTACAAACATGATGATCTTATGTATGTACAAGTGTGAAAAATTCCGATTTTATAAAAGACGAACACAGCCAGAAATCCTTCATTTCCAAAAAACGAACAAAAAAAAAATTACCATTCTTCGGAATTACTCAAATCTGTATAATCCAAATCGATCTCCAAATTAAATAAAATAAACTATACTTGAAAAATAAATCTGTAGTTTTATTTATACGCCCGAATAACTAAATCCGTTAAAACATTGCCTAAGATACGGGTGGTAAACCTTTGGTATGAAAAAGAAAAATTATTGCCACTTGGAAAAAGTAGTCGCCTTTCTAATTTCGTTACAAATCATTGCTTGTTTTTTTTTTGTAAATCCTATTGATTGAATAGATCTAACTATGTACATTATAATAGTTTTAAGTCTTATAAATTCTTTCCATCTTCAGGTGTTCCGCAAGGATCTATTTTGAGACCATAGCTTTTTGTCTCATACGTTAATTAATATGATTTGTTGTCGTTTCTTTTGTATAATTCTTGCTTCTGGTGGCAACATCAAAATTTAGACTTCTATTCCTAATTTGGACGACATTTTAAGGTAAAAAAATACATTATAATGGAGAATACTCGAACAAAAATTTTAAGATTTATATCTGCGCCTCCAGCCACTGTCAGCCCCGTCATTAAAGTTGTTCTTTTTGATATGACAATTGACAAATTTCGGAATTTTATATAAATTACACCAGGTAAAGGGTTATTTGAGGGTGAGCTCATTTCATTTGAACTGCCCTGTATAAATGCTTGGAATTTATCAAAGCTGTTTAAAAAAAAAAAGCGAAGGTTATTTTAATAACTTTAATTTATTTTATTAACCTTAAACGAAATAACATTTAAAAAATACGTCGCCTTAAAAATCATTCTCACAATCCCTTAATAAATAACAGTTCTTATTCTTAAATGAAACTTATTAATACATTAATAATCCTAAATAATCTAAAAAACAATTAAAAACTAAAATCTGCAAAGATGATGATCTTATGTATGTACAAGTGTGAAAAATTCCGATTTTATAAAAGACGAACACAGCCAGAAATCCTTCATTTCCAAAAAACCGAACAAAAAAAAAATTACCATTACTATTAAATAGTTGCATTGTGATCTTCGGAATTACTCAAATCCGTATAATCCAAATCGATCTCTTCCTGCTTAATTTCCTTAGCCAGAACGTCAACAAAATCAGTTTCGTTCGCATCTTCGACACGATCATTCAAACTAGTCTCCGACGGATCATCCACTTTCCTATCGGTGTTCAATAATAATTGTTTTTTACTACTCGAAGCTTTGCTCGAGATCTGTTGTTGTTTCGAACTTCTGCGTTTATCACCGTTTTGATGATCATCCACCTGTTCGATGATCAGTGATTCGATCTTAATATCACTCAATTCCGGTATATCCGAGATACTAGAAGCCGAATCGTCCTTCCGTGTCAACTTTTTCCCTTCCAAACCGTCGAAATCGTTATGATAATAACGGGGGATCTTCACGTGGGGCCTGGACTTCGTTCCTTTCCGGTATAACATCGGTGGCGGGGACTAGGAGAGAAATATCGGAATTAAAACAAAAAAAAATCATCAATATTTTAGATTTAAATTACAGGTTCATGCTCGGAAAGCTTGCGTTTCTTGATTTTCTTCGATACCACCTTCTTGGTGCTGCTACCACCGTGCTCTTTAAACCGTAACGGCACTGGTGTTTCCTCGAAGAACGTGGGCTCCAATAGTGATAAAGGATCGATTGTCGAACTTAGCGTCGGCGAGAGGACTTTTTTCATGGGGGATTTAACTGTCGTCGTACTGGTGGATGGAGTTTCTTTTTTCGTTTGGGGAATTTTCGGTTCTGACGGTGCCCGTTCTGTTTTTATCGGCGTCGGAGATGGCGTCGTAGTGACTTTCCGTTCTTCGGATTGCGCCTGATTCGTTTTCCCGTTGAGTCCTTTGATCTGTACACCGAAAACGTTCGATCAGTTGAAAGTAAGGAATAAAAGAAACGCAAAAATCGAAGTAATTGGGTGTCATCGGGAAGAAAGAAGAGGCGAGGAATAGCAAAACGGATTTATGTACAAGCACCAATGCGATTATTAAGAATTTATACTTTCTAAGACGTAAAGACAGCTGCAAATACCCAGATAGCAAGCTGTCGTCATTATGACGTCGATTTTAAGTCATATCGGTCAAAATGACGGCAAGTAGCCAATAAGGGACGATCATATAACGTGATTTAATACATTATTATTATTTAATACATTAATGGGTTGCTGCGGCCACAGCAACCCATTTACCGCGAGTGTATTTTGCGTTGCATATTTGATTTGCTTAAAACTGCTAAATCATTGTTTCGAGAGAATTTTCACAGATGTAGATTTTATTTTTATATAAGTTTAAGTTAATGAGTAAATTGTTTGATTTATTTAATTAAGTGTTTAGTTTTTTTTTTTTAATTAATTCAAATTAATTATTTGTCTTTTGTATGTTGGCGTAATGTTTGTACGTCTACGAGGTTTTCTGATGAAAAACGACTGGTGAATTATATGAGGCAGTTCCTTGGTCGACTGTCAGCGTGAGTACATGTATTTTTAATTTGTTTGCTGCCATTTTGTTAATGTATTGAGATAGAGAATTGATTAATTGAATATATTTCGTCCATCAAGGAATTCGCATAATAATAATTGTTATTATATTGGTGTGTGCACACTATAGTTGTAAGATCATTTATTATTTTATGTGCAGGAAGATATATTTCAGTTTAGTTTTTTTATTATAGTTTTAAGAGTTTAATTTTCCCGTTTTCTAATTTATTGTTTCATTTTAATTATTAATCACCTCGGGTTGGGTGAATAGAAGCATTGTGCTTGCATTTAAATTTTTCTTTTGTTACTTACTAGAAATTGTCCACGTTTAATTTAGTTTGTGTTAATTTGAAACCACGTGGATTGATTTGGTATAATTAGAATTATCTTCCTGAACTAATTAATCTTTTGCTTTGATATAGGAAATAGCATTGTCCTATTGTAATTTAGAATCAAGGGTAGTTTTTAAATTGAGGCCAGAACCCTCTATTTTTTTTTCTGCAAGTTTGTAATTAATTTTTTTTCTTTTTTTTTTATAATAAATTTTTGATTTTTAATTAACGTTGAGTTAAAGTTCTGTTCTTTTATTTTAAATTAAACCTTTTCAATTTTGGGGTAATTAAGAAAGTCAGATTTCTTTCACCCACAATTTACTTGTCGTGGTTAGATTCAAGTTTTAATTTGCGAGGGCAACTCTGAGGTTAATTGTTCTTTTGCGCCCTTTAAAATTTTTATCCGTTGAGCTAGCTAATTTGATTTTTCATTTTGCATTTTCATTATTACAATCAGTACACAGCAGTAACTATAACGTGAAATTTGTCGTTCTTTATGACGTTACAAACACGTCCATACCACCTTGTTTAAGTATTTGCTATGTATATTAAATAAATAAAATTATTTAGTATACTATCATATTTTTATGGCAATTCAACAATTCAATTATAAAGTTGCTTCTAACATGCCCCTATATTTATATGTTTGAGTTGACTGACTGATTTTAGGTTTGACATTTTTTGTAAACTTCGTAACTATTAGATTGGTTTTTATAGAAAGTAACGTTCAGATGAGAATAGAATTTAAATAAATATATTTATTTAAAATTTATTTATATATATTTTTTTCCTTTCTAAATTGCATACATCTTATGTTTTTGTTATGGGTCAATTTTAGGAACCATCACAGAATAGTAATTTAAGTTAGTTACTAGCATTTGAAGTGCATCCTGTGGTTTCTTTTTCGGTATTTCATTTTGTTAGTACATGTTTTCTTTGTTTTGTTTGTATCTGTAAATATCAGAAAGAAATAAACTATTATTATTATTATTATTATATATAAAAAAAAGGGTACTCACTTTAAATTCGGCTCGCGGTAGAAAAATTTGCCTTTTTTGTGTGATGTTTAGGGCAGCAAATAATAGTGAGGGGGCAGGCACTGTTGTTTTCTTTTGCGAACTATTTTTGAGTTGGGTAATCAATTGAAATTTATACATTAACTTTACCTATTACAAGATGCACTATCAAAATTTCGTTATTTGCTTATCTGTTAATTTATTGTAACTTTGATGGCTCGATACAATGTTAAACCTAACCTTACTTTCTATTAAATTTTTCAATTTAACTTTTGTTATTGTTACCGATATTTATATCATCGATTAAAATTATCATAACCTTATAATTATGGACTCTCAAATCTATAAGTGTACTATATCCTTTAAAAAAAATGAAGCTGCATGCTGGATATCGTTTCCATTAGTTTTTCATTCATATTTATGTATTGAACTTCTTTTTTTGTTTTATTTTTTGTCCCATAAAATATGCCCAAAAAAAAAAACACGTTTCTTTAACGTAAATATATGACGTCACTTAGACGTGATATTGTGACGTCTTTTTTAAGTTGTGAAAAGACGTCACTAGGATGTGACACTTTATCGTCCTTAAAACGTGTCTTATACATGCAATAATAAGTCATTATGACGTAAGACGTGACCAAAATTGTACGTCATAATGACGTGTTGGTGCTACCTGAGTATATAAGAGATGGCGTTAATAGTTCTGATAGCCCAAAGTTAATAGTTAAGGAATACGAGACCTTAGACACACAAAATATCCAATCACTTCGCGGTACACAAAATTTTATCAATTCGAGACAAATGTTTCGGGAACACGTGGACTCTAGATTATCAAAAGAACGTAGGCTCCGATTGTCAAAAGAACGTGAGCTCTGATTATCGTCAGAAGACCAAATAAATCGGAAAATAAGGATAAATCTTTTACCCAAATAAACAACGTTATCTTTCTCTAAAAAGGAACATATTTACAAGTGCTTTTTTACGCCTACTTGACCCTTCGAAATACCTAGATATATATTTGGCGAATATAAACCATTTTACCCCCATAAATCCATTAATATTGACTGGTAGGGGAGGGTATCTGCATTACCGTCCATATTGTAAGGAAACAAGTAGCACACAGCTTGTATATATCTTTTAAAACAATATATATAATTTTTTTTTTTTAAATATAATGCTAAATTAGTGCTAAAGTAGAAAAATCCAATTTTTAAAGATCCTAGCTGCAACGGCTGGTGCTTACATTTTACAAGGCCATTACAATGATCTAATTTCTTCGTATAAGTTCGTAACATGTTCGTATTTCGGACGATAGCACACGAACTTCAATTAATTATATTGGTCCAGCCTGTGACGTATGCACCAGCCACCTCTGCATCCTAGTGCCATGCTATTTCATTTAATTTATAATCATGAGTAGCCCTCCCAAACGCCAGATAGCATGTAGGGTGAGAATTTCCAACTGCAACAGCCTAAAGGACGCACTAGCATTAAAAAAATCAGAATAGATAGATTCAGTACGACCCAGGACGCTATGGTGGAATGTTGCTTAAATGTCCTCAATATTCAAAATTAAAGTGCTTAGTTTAAGCGAAATAGTATGCACAAGACCCTGGTTATGATCAACTTTGTATGATGAAGAAAACATTTAAGTCTAAAAAATGTGATTTCTTTAATAAATGGTTCTAAATAAATAGTCGTGCAAAACAGCAAAGATAAGAAATAAATATCTCAGGTAAGTCAAATAAGTTCGCTTAGTTAGTAACAAATACGTTTTTTAATTAGTAATTTCAAGTTTTGCAATATAAATCCAACAAAGAAAATACGTTTGATTTTATTTTTTTTTAAATCCCCGCGTTTCCAAGACATTTATCTGCGTAATTCTATGCTTCAATGACGGGTAAATCAGTATATGCAACATTTAATGGTAAAAATTACTGGGTTTCGGTTCGTGGACGCGGAATACCTTTGGAGGAGAATCAAATCAGCAGGAATCAGAGCAACAGGTCTGGTCAGAGTATGGCCCGGGACAGGAACATATCTCGGGAAAATCGTTGTTGGAGAAAATTACCCCGACAGTTATGTAGGTAAATTGTGGATAAAATACTAATATGTTTAACATTAACCATCGTATGATTTTAATTGTAATTTGAAATAAATAAGATTTTATTAAAATAGCCGTTAAAATGTATAAAAATACTCGAGACGGAAGTTGGTGAGTGAATCTTTGGAATTGAATTTTTCTAACAGACATCAATAGCGATTGTCTTTGCAAGGGCTGCAACTTACCCCAGAAAAGTACGTCAATTTCACTGATGTGAGGAAAATATAAGATATTTAATTTATGAGAATGCCTGTGTGGTCAAATGGAACTATGAAATGTTTAAACCGAATTGAAATAAATAATAATTTCATAGCTAATTTTGAAACTTATTGTTTTTGGTTAGAAAATAATTTTTAAAAATTAATAAAATTCGAAACATTACTTTGACTATTGACTTCAAAACTTTTCAAGCTGTTAAAACAAAATGGTTGCTCAAAATAATAAAAAAAAATAGAAAAACCAAACATACCTGCAACATTTCAGCAACCTTCAACAAAGCTTCTAATCGGTTCTGCTCGATATGTACTTCTCCAGCATACATGAAATCAATCAAACATTTCAACACCCAAAACGGAACTCCAGTCAAAAATATAACCGGATGTTGCAGGGGTGATATTCCATTGAGCAACTCCTCGAAATATGCGCTACATGATGATAAAATCAGCTGAAAAATAAAAATTACGTCCTACCGAATTCAAAAATCCAACTATGCACTTCAAACCTACCCTGTGACACTTGATGCTTTTACCTTCTGAAGTCAAAGTAACATCTACGTATTGCTCCCTTTGCAATAATGCAGGAAAAGTGGACTTCATATTGTTGTGGTGGCTGTTCCATCTTAAACAGACCTCTTCTGTATCGGAATCCGCTTTGATTTCCTTGTTTTTGGGTGGGGAAATTGGCGATAATGTTGGGGGTGATGTGAGGAATTTCTTTCGAGGCACTGCATCACCTTTTGATATACGAGAATGGTCTAAAAAATGTGATACAACCCTTATGTATACACAAATACCAAACCAAAATGAAGCTTATATAATTACAATAGCTTGAAAAAGTATATATCTGATGTATTTCATGTTGTAGAATAATGGACGTTTTCTGTTACAAATAAATAATTTGCTTTATAATTTTAGGTTAGGAAATAGTAAAGTTATAATTATCCCGATTTAATAAAAGTATGCTTGAAAAAATCATTTATTTTATAATTTCCTACCTCAGAATTGGTTTATCACAGTAATTTTATAAGAGAAATATATTTATAATTATTCTTACAATTTTAATTGTAAATAAATATTTACATAAAGGCACATGTCAAGTAATACCCAATTATTTATTTTATTTAAACATGGAGCTAACTTCATGTATATCTTCCATCTCACTCTTACTTATATAACACACGGAAGTATAATATTGAGGTTATGAATGTTTTTCTTTGTGGTATTTTTTCTATAAAATACGTGTGATCCTTCCAAAATAAAATATTAAAAAATCATTCAAATACATTCTTCGAGGAAACATAACAAAAACAAAATGTGATACCATCACAAAAATAAAAAACAAAAACTCTAACCTTTCGGCAACAAAGTTTTCAATCGATTACCACTAGTCCCTAACATATTATCTAATTTCTCGATCTCGTAGATAAAATCGTCGTTATTAGCGGCAACCTTCTTCGCCAGCCGCTTCTTCCTGGACATTTCGAAACTCTTCGAGAAGATCAGCGGCCTGAGCTTCCTCCACCGCCTTATGTTGGATTCGGCTATACCGAATACCCTCTCCGCCTCGCTGTTATTGTGTCTTTCCGCGTATAGGATGACTTTTTTCTTAAATTCGTTGGGATACCTCGACGTGATCAAGGTTTGAAAATCCTGGTTCATTTTCCTGATTCTTGTTATCATTTAGCGCTTGAATAACGCTGAATTTGGGAATTTTCGGCGAAAGTCGTACTAGCCGGCGATCAGGAGTAACGTTAAACTGGTTTCTATCGCGAGAAAAAATCGCTATTTAACTTTTAACCAAAGAGTTTTCGAATTTACGAACATGTGATGATATTCAATGGCGTCAAGTTGGCCATACTTCGCCAAACAAGTTGTCGAAGTTGTGTTTATAGAAGTTGATTTTAATCACAATTATTCGGCAATAATTATTTAGAATGTTGTTAATTATGCGAAGATAACGTTACTTTTGCTATAAATATCCTTTACACACCACCGAAAATGCTTCAATACGTAAAACACAACCAGTAAAACTTTTCGTAACAATGCACAATACACGAGGTCGTTTTACGGCTTTCTTGTAAAATAAACCAGCAGGAATTCCTTCAAAAACCGTATTTATATCCCTTAAAAACACCAATGTAATACGCTTTTAACGTTTCCGCACCGTTTAGTACTAAAACGAAGGTACAACGACTGATTTTAACGCGATTGCGAAGCGAACAACTCGAAAACCGAAATTTTTCGGAAGAATAGCGACGACATATTGGCGAAATCAGCGACCTTCAACATTTTCCCGAGCGTTCTTTTTATGGCGCTGCACGCAGGGAAATACCTGAAATTGGGCGTTCATTTTTACCTTCATCCACTTCTATTGTCGGGGTAACTTCGTTAATTTGTTCAAATTGGTTATTGCGCGCCATCGCTACCGAATAAGGGTCCGGGAGGTGGTTGTGTGGGGTGTTTACTTTAGGGGGCCCATTTCCCGTCGAAATACTACCCTGAAAACGCGAAAAATCCGTCTCTGCGTACCCCAAAAAAACTCATAACGGCAGAATTACCCTACAAGCTAAACTCTTTGGGAACATCTCCAACGTATTCCTCCAGATTGCCTCTTTTTATGTACAGTATACATATAACCCTGATGAATCACTTTCAAACCGCCCTTATTCGACCGAATCACCTCGAATTCTTCATTTTCGCTCTAGAACCTCAAAAGATGTAAAACATGTTTGGCACCGCTGGCACAAGGGCCACCATATATATAGAAACGACTTCGATCGATAATTACCATAATTTCACTTGAAAAAAGGGCTTTGGAATTAATTCCAAATGCCTCGGGCACTTATTGCGGTAGAAAAACGTCAAATTTTGAACGTGCAACCTTTTTTTTGCGACCACGGTATTTTAAACCATTCAAAACGAAGCGATTTGAGGTCAGATGGTGCCTTTTACTACTCGTTAATGGGTAACATTGAGAGGATTGGCTTTCGGAAAAGTGGGTTTTTTTAGGTTACTCTACTTGCGCGGGCGCCTCTAAACCACTCGCGAGAGGGTTTATTGCGAAATATCGTGATTAAAGTGTAATTTTGAGTGTTAATTTTTGTAATATCGTAACACCTAGAGATTCGAAATGGATTTTCGTGACGTTTCGTTTGGAGATTTTATAGTGTGATAAATATATACACTACGCTGCAAATGTTTCGGAACAAATAATTAAATTCCTGAATTGATTCAATTCAAAATTAGTTTTGGAGTAATTGTGTGATTAGATTTAAAAATAAAAAAGTGAAAAAATAATCAAGTTTTTTGAATACTGGTTTAAAATGCTTATAATGTACGTCAGAAATAGGAGTGATTCAAATTATCTGTGATAAAAGTTTTTGATTTCTTGTTATATATTTTTCTTGCATGTTGTTTTAATTTTCCATCCATTCTGGGCTTATTGCATACACTTTTATTTTCTTACAAGCACAAACAAACAGCGATTTGATCGTAGAGGCTAAACATTCCTGACCTTCAACTTGTTTATTGACATTCTGAATAATCAAATTTAAATTTGGTTACTAGGAATGCTATTGGTTAGAACGAATTCAGAAAAAATGGCGATTGCGCGCGCGCATTCATCGATTTGTTAAGCACAAACGCGTTTGGATGGTTAATATTTTCGTTCGATTTTATATAAATTAACTGTTACAGTAAAAATGTCTTTTGCTTACAAGTAAAAGTATCCGACAAGATCTGTGGCGAGGCATAGTTGAAGTTTTGAATTTGGAAGGAATTTGGTGTGTACGATGGGGGCACTTTTTTATATATATATAACTTCCACGAAAACCTGTGGACTGAATAAAGGCGCGTATCAGCAGAAATAAATGTTAAAATACACATTTTCTTCATTTTATCCCATGACTCATCGCAAAATTAAAGCTATAACCGTATTCCTTTACTAGCAAATGTGCTGTGTGAGAAAGTTAGACTGATGTAAAAGAAAAAAAGTGGATAGAAAAATACCCTGGCTATTAATTACCAAATTTAAATACCCTGCATTTACAATTATTTTTTTTTACTAACTTCAACATGAAGGTATTAAATAACTATTATAATGTAGCAGAAAATGTATTAAGATAATTCTATTCTGTAAAGTGTTGACATTACCAAAATTATTTGAAAACCGCATTTCACGCCGTTAATGTCCTTATTTGTAAGTGAATTTAGTATTGTTTGCTCTTTGTTAAGTGTAATGAAAAAAAAAAAGAATTCGTAAAATAAAGGATTTTTACTTTTGATGATGTGTATTATGATTCACGATTTACATAAATTAAAGTAATAATCAGCTTCAAATTTGTGTATAACATTATCGTAACACTTTTCTCTATAAAAAAGAAAATAAAATTTGGCTTTTTCTCAACTTTTTACATAATTTGATTCCATTGATCCGACTGACCCGGTGACATTAATCATCTGTAGGTTGGTCAACGTGTCGCATTCCTAAATTCTTCCGCATTTCTCGCCCGACTAACTTCGAAACGTCAAATGTCTTAACCTAAAATAGGGGGTTCACTAAAATTTCACCCGAATCTGTGCAATTTCGAATTCAGGTCTCGTCGCGATGGCCGACACGGCTAAATCCGAGCACGAGCTGCTCGGCGTCAGGCATTTACTCTGGGGCAACGAAATCAAATTGGACATATTCAAGCGGTGGTCGCAGGGTGCGTTATTTAACGAGACACGTTTTAAGACGGTCCTAGGCTATCCCGCATTAATTCACCTTCATTTTGCAGGTTTTTACTTCAGTCAAACGGAGAGGAGCGCCCTGGAGCAGCTGGAAGGCGGTCCGTGCTCCATAATAGCTCCGGTACAGGCTTTTATACTCAAACGGTTGTTACTAGAGTATGGAAATTTAAGTTTTAGAGACGCCGTAAGTTGAAATAAAAACCAGATTGTACTAAATAAAAATTATCGCTTTGCTTTTGTAGATAAATGACGATAAACAGAATCAAATTCTTATAAGCGCATTATGTGATATCCTAAGACAATGTAGTGAACGAAATTATAATGTAGTGTATTTAGAGCCGAAAATTAACTGTTGCGGTAATGATTCCAACATAAACGGTGCGTCCGACACGGAATTAAATTCGATTATAGATCCCGGACGATTTCACGAGTGTTTGAGGATACGGAACTTTTCAAATATAACAGAGGTCGAGAGGTACTATGCAGAGAATGTTAAGGTACTGAAGGACCAATTCGGGATACTCTTATTCTTATATACGGTGATTTCAACCAAGGTAAGCCTGTGTTTCGACATTTTAATAGTTGAATGATAATTTTTTTCCATTTTAATAATATAATTAATTATAGCTTCCTTATTATTTCTTATTTTCTTTAAAACTCTAAAAAATAGTATTTATATTGCTTTTTTAATGCCTTATTTTTTACTTTCTATGTTTAATTTGCTCACAATCATTTTGATTCTTTGCTCCTTATAGTTATTTGCTGTATTTTGTTTTAAGTACAATTGCAATTTGAATCATATTGGCATCACATAAATTTTATCTCTACAAATGATTATTAATTTTGTATTTTATTATAAATTATTAATGTATTTTTTACACTGCAATTTTATTTGTTCTGATAATGTTTTATTTGTTTTGTCCTATTATTATGAAACAATACGTTTCGACTGCTAAAAAAGTATTCAGTATTTATTTTAAGTAAATTTGTATAATTATATAAATTTATAGTTATTGAAGATGGTTCTAAATTAACAATGGGAAAAAAGTGTTTCATAATAATGCCACATTTCCACAAACATGACTTTATTATTAATCTTGTTACCATTCAAATAAACCTACACCCTAAATAAATAAAGGTACAAAATACTTACGTCAAAGGATCAATTAAAATGCTCAGAAGTTAAAAAAGATGATAAGTTCTTACTATAAAAATTAATTAAAAATCGCCCATCAGTCACATCTTATTTCTCGAAAATATTTGAATATCGTTTTTTAGGTAGACTTCTATTCTATTTTTAATATTATTATTTCGATGACAGCCAATCTGTTTATTTGTTTTAAGAAATCATTCTACTTGTTTTCTTCAGAGGAATCGTTGATAGCATTGAAAATGGTTCTTAGTAGAAAGATGCAAGTAATTAAGACGTTTGTGACAATATTCCTGTTACTGCGTTGATAAAGAGAATAACTTAAAATAGAACGGTATCTTAATCGAGACAAAATAAACGTGTGAGATCACTTGGAATCTTATAACAATTCTAAGTAGCAAATCACTAGTTTATGGTATTTTTGAGAGCGTCTTAGATTCGATTAAATCTTTTCTACAAAACAGAGTGAGTTTATTTAATAGGTCATACAGTAGCAACACAACATCATCAATAATTTTATTTTGGATTTTTTGTCTAATAGTGTAGGAGTACCACAGGGATCGATTTTAGGTCCGGTGCTTTTTATAATGACGTTTCTTTAGAAATTGAAAGTGAAAATAACAGAACAGAGTTTACAACTTACACCAGACATTAATTTATCCTCAAATAATAAGCTAATTACCAGGGCTTTCTGTTAAAGTTTACCATCAAACTCCCAAATCCTTGAAAGACTTTTGAAATTTATATTTATTTATTTTTATTTAAGAGTACATGATTTATTTTTCTTTTAATTATTTTCCTTTTAGTTTAGTGGAGTTTTGGCTTGTTATAGAATTCTTAATAATATTTAATAATACATGTCGACTTTATTGTAAGTGTTTTTCAATTACTGAAATTTTTAAAAAATCTTTTTTTTGTTATTTAATTATTGTAATTGCATATAACATATGTATTATATTAACTTTAAACTTAATTGCAAACATATTTTTTGAAAACATGTCAGATAACGTTATACCAAATACAATATAAATATATATACGGACAAAGAATAGTTCCGCTGGCGTACTATAGATGTCCCAGCTAGGCTGATTTTAGAAAAGTGTACGACCAAACAAATATTAAACGTGATCTGACGTGATTAAACATAAGTGGAATTTTCCGTTGCACAAACGCGTAAAAATATAAGATAATCGAAGAGTCGGTGCGAGACGAATGAAAGTGGTTTAACTGCGCGCGCAGCGAAGTGGTAGAGAGTCCATTCAATGAATTGTCATTTCGCAAAATTATTATGAAATTAATATTAAAGGAGTCAAAACAAGTAACAGTTTAGTAAATAAAACAAAAACCAAAACACACATATTGACTCAATGGATTAATATTCGTTTTATAATGAAATTAAAACATATTTTTGTGTTAAAGCGAAGCTATACACACTGAATATTTGCTTTTATTTATTTCGTCAAATGCCTATCAACTTTTTCATAGCACATATTATATCTTATTTACCACTGTTGATTTATTTGCGGTGATAAAATATTTTTGCTTTTAGTGGACTAGTAGACATTTAAAATAATCTCTGTTGCTTGATATATAAATTTATGTTTTTTTTTGCTAATTCTTGTCAATATATCTGCAGTTAACAGCGAACGAATATTATCTTGCTAAAAACTGAAATAAAAATATCAGAAAACATTAAAAATGTGTATCTATAAAATCTATAAATTTTTCTTTTTTTTTAAATTCACTATCAGAAATACCATGATGTTTGAAAAACATAAGCTCATATTTGTTTCCAAAATTATTGTTTACCGTTTTCATAGGATAGTCGATGGCGTATCGAACAAGAATTTTTTTTTTATCATTTTGCTTAAAATGTACCTTAAAACATTATAGCACAAGTTTCAATTGCAGCCCAGTAAACAAAATTCAAATCTTCCGCAATTATATTGAGTAACTTCAACTTAAAGGTATTCAAATAACCATTAATGTAATACAAAATCGTAGGTAACTTCATGCTTTAATGTTGAAGTTCCTGAAAATAACTGCGCGAAATTTGAATTTGGTTTACTGGGAGGGGTCCTTACAAAAAAAAAATGTAACATTATTATTATCTGGTTGCACTTTTAAGGCACTTTCCTCAATTTTGTTTTTATGAAAGTGTACAAGTACAAGTACGCTAGCATCAGACATAAGCTTTTGTCGCTCTTGAACTTTTTCAAACTATATATTTGTAACAAAAAAATGATTAAAAATAGAATAAAAGGAGAGAGCATTAGCAGAATTCAAATTTCCTGCATTTATTTCTAAAAGATTTTCATTTTTTTTTTCGTTCGTTGCTTTTAGGAAATCTCAGATTGCTTTTGGAAATGAGACATATAATACTAGAAAATTTTATAGGTATGCAACCAAGTGCAAATGCAGACTTTTTATAATAAATCATAAAATTGGAGTTTTTATAAATCATCAATAAAAATCATCGATTATAGTGTATCTCTGTTTAGTACGTTAATTAAATAGCGATAAAGTATAATAGATGCATAAAGAACAACTCTCCAAACATACATTCATCCTGTAAAATAACTTGGATAAATATAAACCGCAAAACTAACACCTAGCATCCGATTCTCAGACCATCTACTTATTTATATGCCAGGGGGTAGAATTCATATTTGCTGCGATTATTTATAGTTACTGCCAATAGAAATAGATTTCTGAATTACCCGCAGCTGTAATACTCAAGTGCTTCCATATCAAGTACATAGTTCCCTTGGTCCACTGCTTATTTTCGTACGTCTCTTGCCCCGCCGCTTTTTAACTGCCCCCGCGAAGAAGCTACAGTGGCGCCGCTCTAAAGTACGCCAGCGGAACTATACGTCTTTCACCATATGTATACTAGTATTATATTTGGTAATACCGTATTATTTCAACTACGAGAGCTTTTAAACGAAAATAGACTATTATTTCCTGTGAAGTAGACGCTGCTTCAGCAAATGCCACGGTACCTATCATCAACGTATTAATAAAATGAGTTTAAATACTTTGTATTATACAGCATGGAATTTCGAATTCTTACACTATGACTAGCTCAGTTTCGCATCGAGGGTAACACCCAGATACTTTACTTCAAACATTCTAATGCCGTCTAGGACATTGAGTTTCTTCATGTTGGGGAAAGTAACCAACTTTGTTTTTTTTTTTGTGGTTTAACTGAGAGTCCTTGTGAAAGGCACCATTCCTCCACCATTCCCATACCAATTTCGACATCAGATTTACTTTATTTTAAATTTTAGGGTTTGGAACAGGTAAAATTAGAATCAGACACCCCTGAGCCTTTAATAGATGAAACATACGGCTACGGAAGTCAGAGCCTTATAAATTTGATGATAACAGGTCGAGCCGTGACTTACGTTTGGGATTATGAACAAGATGTTGGCGGTTTAAGTATGTTAACAACTTATTTCGATTATAATCAATGTTTAGGCTACGTTTTTTTTTGTTTTTTGTTCTATTTATCCAGAATTAAAAGGATTAGACATGCAGAGCCAAATCGGTTTTATCACATCGATGGAACATCTACGATATCTAACCGTGGGATCCTTCTACAAGAATCCCGTGCACCCGATTTGGGTGTTGGGCTCCGAAACGCACTTGACCGGTTCGTCACAGATTAATTCCCACGTATCTTTTAACATAACGCTTTATTTTAGTGCTTTTCAGCGACGAGAGGAAACTAGTGAGTCCGGAGACGAAGAGCGAGCAGGCGAGGAGGATCTTCAAGAATTACGACAAGGACGGAAATAATTTCATCAGCGTCGATAGCCTGCAAGCCGTCCTGCAAGACTTGGATCTCGTTAGCGATGCCGAATAGTTAGTTTTAGATCGATTTTCATAACTATATACGCATATCGATTATTTTGCGGGGTGTGTTTCAGTGTCGACATCATGCGGAGGAAATTGGATTCGGAGAATCTGGGGATTATACTGTTGAATGCCTTCATGGATGAGTTCTTTCCGAAGGAGGAATCGTCTACGCCTGATATGTTTCAATTAGTGCATTATAACGGATTAGCCCATAGTAATGTACAAGGACAGGTATGTACCTGTATTTTTATCTCTTTTACACACACTTCATCATCCAGATTTTCCCTAAAGGGGCGCTATACTAAATCTTTCATCTTTTTTCACTCTTCCAGCTTAAACGGCTCCTGGGACAGCTTAAATAGTTCCTGGGACAGCTTAAACAACTCCTGTGACAGCTTAAACAGCTCCTTGAACAGCTTAAACAATTCCTGAAACAATTTGGACAGTCCCTACTACAAAAGTTATTCCAGGAGTTTTTCTACGAGCTATTTAATCTGTTCCTGGAACTGTTTCAGCCGTTTCAGGAGCTCTTTAAATTGTGTAAGGAGCTGTTCCAGCTTAAACAGCTCCTGGGACAACTTAAACAGCTACTTGAATATATTAAGCAGTTCCTAGAACAGTTTAAATAGTCCCTGTTACAGCAGTTATTCCAGGAGCGATTTAAGTTGTTCCAGAAACTGTTTAAGCTGTTCCTAAACTGTTTAAGCTGTTCCTGGAACGGTTGAAGCTGTTCCAGGAGCTGGTTAAGTTGTTCCAGAAGTTGTTAAATTGTTTAAGGAGCTGTTCCAGCTTAAACAGCTCCTGGGACAGCTTAAACAGTTCCTTGAACAACTTAAATAATTCCCGGAATAATTTGAACAATCCCTATTACATAAGTTATTTCAGGAGCTATTTAAGCTGTTCTACGAGCTATTTAAGCTGTTCCTGGTACGGTCAAAACTGTCCCAGCAGCTGTTTCAATTGTTCTAGAAGCTGTTTCAGGAGCTCTTTAAATTGTGTAAAGAGCTGTCCCAGCTTAAACAGCTCCTGGGACAACTTAAACAGCTACTTGAATATATTAAACAGTTCCTAGAACAGTTTAAATAGTCCCTGTTACAGCAGTTATTCCAGGAGCGATTTAAGTTGTTCCAGGAGCGATTTAAGTTGTTCCAGGAGCTGTTTAAGCTGTTCCTGGAACCGTTTAAGCTGTTCCTGGAACGATTGAAGCTGTTCTAGGAGCTGGTTAAGTTGTTCTAGAAGCTGTTAAATTGTTTAAGGCGCTGTTCCAGCTTAAACAGCTCCTTGAACAGCTTAAACAATTTCTGGAACAGTTTAAATAGTCCCTGTTACAGGAGTTATTTCAGGAGCTATTTAAGCTGTTCCAGGAGCTGTTTAAGCTGCTCCTGGAACTGTTTAAGCTGTTCCTGGAACGGTGGAAGCTGTTTCAGGAGCTAGTTAAGTTGTTCTAGAAGCTGTTAAATTGTGTTTAAGGACCTGTTCCAGCTTAAACAGCTCCTTGAACAGCTTAAACAATTCCTGAAACAATTTGAACAATCCCTACTACAAAAGTTATTCCAGGAGTTATTTAAGCTGTTCCTGGAACGGTGGAAACTGTTCCAGCAGCTGTTTAATTGTTCTAGAAGCTGTTTCAGCCGTTTCAGGAGCTCTTTAAATTGTGTACGGAGCTGTTCCAGCTTAAACAGCTCCTGGGACAACTTAAACAGCTACTTGAATATATTAAACAGTTCCTAGAACAGTTTATATAGTGCCTGTTACAGCAGTTATTCCAGGAGCAATTTAAGTTGTTCCAGGAGCTGTTTAAGCTGTTCCTGGAACTGTTTAAGCTATTCCTAGAACGGTTGAAGCTGTTCCAGGAGCTGGTTAAGTTGTTCTAAAAGTTGTTAAATTGTTTAAGGAGCTGTTCCAGCTTAAACAGTTCCTGGGACCGCTTAAACAGTTCCTTGAACAACTTAAATAATTCCTGGAATAATTTGAACAATCCCTATTACATAAGTTATTTCAGGAGCTATTTAAGCTGTTCTACGAGCTATTTAAGCTGTTCCTGGTACGAGTCAAAACTGTTCCAGCAGCTGTTTAAATTGTTCTAGAAGCTGTTTCAGCTGTTTCAGGAGCTCTTTAAATTGTGTAAAGAGCTGTTCCAGCTTAAACAGCTCCTGGGACAACTTAAACAGCTACTTGAATATATTAAACAGTTCCTAGAACAGTTTAAATAGTCCCTGTTACAGCAGTTATTCCAGGAGCGATTTAAGTTGTTCCAGGAGCGATTTAAGTTGTTCCAGGAGCTGTTTAAGCTGTTCCTGGAACCGTTTAAGCTGTTCCTGGAACGATTGAAGCTGTTCCAGGAGCTGGTTAAGTTGTTCTAGAATTAAGTTAAATTGTGTTTAAGGACCTGTTCCAGCTTAAACAGCTCCTTGAACAGCTTAAACAATTCCTGAAATTCAATTTTGAACAATCCGTTACAGCAAAAGTTATTCCAGAGTTATTTAAGCTGTTCTTGTAACGTGGAAACTGTTCCAGCAGCTGTTTAATGTTCGAGAAGCTGTTTCGGCCGTGTCAGAGCTCTTTAAATTGTTGTACGATGTTCCAGCTTAAACATTCTGTGACAACTTAAACAGTACTTGAAATATTTAAAAGTTCTAGAAACATTTATATAGTGCCTGTTACAGCAGTTATTCCAGGAGCAATTTAAGTTGTTCCAGGAGCTGTTTAAGCTGTTCCTGGAACTGTTTAAGCTATTCCTGGAACGGTTGAAGCTGTTCCAGGAGTGGTTAAGTTGTCTAGAAGTGTTAAATTGTTTAGAGCGTCCATTAACAGTTCCTTGAACAATCTTAATAATTCCTTGAACACTTTGTAATTCTGTAAATTTGAAAACAATCTCCTATGTACCAGAAGTTATTCCAGAAGCTGTTTAAGCTGTTCTAGGAGTTATTTAAGCTGTTCCTGGAACGGTCAAAGCTGTTCTGAGGAGCTGGTTAGTTGTTTCAGGAGCTTTTTAAATTGTTTTTAAGGACCTTGTTCTAGCTTAAATCAGGCCTGTTGGACAGCTTAAGCGGCTCCTTGAACAGCTTAAACAACTTCTGGATCAATTTAAACATAGCCTGTGGCAGAGAGTATTCAGAGCTTTTCAGGACTGTTCTGTCTCGGGACGGTTCTGTTCTCGAACATTAAAGCAGTTCCAGAGCCTCTTAAGTTTTCTAGGAGTGTTAAATGTTTTAAGAACTGTGCCACTTAAACATCTTGAACAGCTTAAACAATTCCTGGAACAGTTTAAACAGTACCTGTTACGAGAGTTATTCCAGGAGTTATTGCAGCTATTCCACGAGCTGTTTAAGCTGCTCCTGGAACTGTTTAAGCTGTTCCAGGAACTGGTTAAACTGTTCCAGAAGCTGTTCAGGGTCTTCCAGGGACTGTTTAAGCTGTTGCAGGAACAGCTGTTCCCCTCTGTGGAGCCCCACGCGGATATTTAAATTATGCATACTTTGAAGCCACCACTTTCATTGACCAATCAGAAGTTTTTGTTTAATGATTCTTTTAAATTTTACTAATACAATTACGCAATGGCACTGGCAATTGATAAGCGAAAAATCTAAAGACGCAATTTATCATTTCTTTAATATATCTAACATTCTTCAAATGGCAAATTGTTAGGTCTAGTTGATTTTTTTTAATTTTCTGATGCCAGAATGTTTTAAATTTTTAATTTTGATTTATGTTGTGCTATGTTGTTATTATAGGTATCTATATATTTTTTTTAGAAATAAAGCTAACACTCATTTGCTTTGCATATTTTATCATACATTAAAAAATGATTTGTAACAGAAAATCGCAAATGCATGAAACATTCACCACCCAATAAAAAAAGAAACAAGAGCCGTTTGCTCACAGCTGTTACTCTTTTGAGTGTGCATTTATAGGTTACAAAAATCTCTTAAACTGTCGTCAAATGTCAAAACACAGTTTTTCATTTGACTAGAGTAAACTCAAAGAAGATGGTGATTCCGCGCAGTAAAATTTGCTAGTTGTCCGTTTCTGTTCACACATACTTTGCCGATAGAAAGTATTTAACACCCTCTTAAAAATGTGGCCATTCCTCACCAAAATAAGTCCCTTGTCTTTAATAAATTATGTTACTGGTCGCAGAGTGTTTCGAAACATATTAAAGTTTACTACAGCGTGCCCTTAGCAAATGTCACTTATAGGTCTGTGTGAAAAAAGCAAAATATGATTGAATTTTTCTCTTTTCAGGTACAATATCATATAGGTTCTGCTATCCTTTTAGAATCCGATTTAAAGTCGATATGCGAATCGAATCCAATGCTGACGTGCCTGCAAACGAAATGGCCAAACATCGAGATTAATTGGTGTAATAATGTGACACCGTCGCTGAATTAAAAAAAATAGATTATTACCGACTTAAACATCGTATTATTATTATTATTACTACTATTATTATTATTATTAAAATTATTATTATATCCCGATTTGTTCCCCATTTTTTTTTGTATAAATGTATTATACAAAACAAAAAAAAATTAGCTTTAATAATTTTACAAATAACTCTTTAAAAATAAAATTATACATAATATAGTTAACCTCACTTCCGTAAAATGGTTAATGCCCCTCACTCCCCCCTTCCCAAGAAGAAATAAATAAAATAAAAAAAACAATTGATTCAACTTTTAGGCTATTATTATTACACTGAGATGTTAGTTAATTTTACGATTAATTATTTATTATTACCACATCGTGCTAAATAAGCGTCATCTGTATTTAATTTCCACGCTAGATATTAGTACCTCTTTTCATGTTTAAATAATCCCATTTAGATAAAAAGAAATGTTTATTTTTTTGCAATTTCATACCTATTAATATATACATAATTTTTTTTTGTAAAAAAAAATCATTTGATCATTTAATGTTCTTTTTATATAAAATTATATAGTTTATAATAAAAGAAAATTAAATAAAATTCGCTTTTTATTCGAAATATCCCACATGAATACTTTCTGAACGCGTTTTCAAAGGAAAATTACGTGATCAGCTTCCTTTTTGATATGCACCAATAAAAACACGGTATTTCGAAAGATGCGTTCCGAAATTCTATACAAATTTAAAATCGTATATTGAAAATTTTTGATTGAATCTCTAAACAAATATACAGGAAGTATCTGAGGTAACGAAACGATCGTGTTTTACGCAACTTAATTTTTCACGACTGCTAAAAAACAATCCTAAATGGTTACTGATTGACAATTTATCATAACATTGACACTGAACTATTCCATTGAATGTGATATTACTTGCTTCGAAATTGAACTGGAAGTTCACCTAACGTTTTGTTAGCGCATATTACTCCTGTATATAAAAAAGGAAAAGACTATTAAAAATTAATCCTTGACATTTTATGTCAAATAAAGTGATGATTTACAGTCCAGTTCAAGTCTTGAAGAAATTTAAAAAAATTACTCTTATTAAGATCATTATTAACGATGCTAAATCTATATTTATCTACTTAATTTTTCGCATACATCAACAGATCAGCTTGGTGAACTTCATGTTGGTGTTTGATAAATGTTAATTCTGTGAATTTTGTTTGTATTGATGGGCTATGTTTTATAAACATGAAAATTATAGAAAGAATTATTCTATTTCTACAATCAAGTGCTTTAATTGCTTGTTTCCTCATTTACCTTGGAAACATTCATATTATTGACAAGATACATAAAGCAATTTAGAATCATTTAAATAAAAAGAAATTATATTATATCTGTTAATACTTCTCGTTTAATCAAAAAAATATTTGTAGAGGTTTTTTTAACGGGCTTTAGAAACTAGTACCAAACGGCCTAGCATAATATTGTTACAATAATTTACGGGAGGAATGAAATAGAAAAGTATTTATAGTTTCCACACGCTATTAGAAAGCAAAAAACCCATTCTTCCTCTCTCTTCCAGTATTCCCAACGATTTTAGATAATTTACACCACATCTAAGCTTCTTTTTCATTCATTAATAGAGTTTATGATAATATAATAAAGAAAATTAATTAAAAATGTACTTGCTATACATAATATCCCATCTGATTACTTTCTGAACGCTCTTTCGTATGGAAATTACACGATTGGCTATTTTTTCAAATCAAATAGATTCGCACCAATCAAAACGCATTATTGTGAAGGTATGTTCTGAAATTTATTTAAACTTCTATTACCGTTGAATAATATAAAGCAATTATCTATTTTAATCTTCATTTAAAACAATAAAAACAATTAATAATGTTATTATTTTGCATTTAATTAATGTTATTTTACTTTCACGTGCTTTTACTATATAGAGATCTACGACATCAGAACGTTTTTTCAGAAAAAGGTTATGTGTGGTTATATTTCAATATAACCACACATAACCTATAATTTCTCACAATCAATCGTTGTTTTGGTGGGAAAATTATGAAGATAAACTATTAAAGAAATCGTAAATAACTGAAATTAACTAAAATGGAAGCTATGGAAGTAGTTGAAGTTCCATCAGGATCAGATTCTACCCCACAAAAACCTGAAAAGCCGGCAAAAACATGCAACTTACCATGGTTAATATACGAAAATGTGCATTAATTTACCCCGAATAACTCGATTTTTCGATAGGATTGAGAAATATCGCCCGCAAAAGTTCGATGAAATCGTCGGAAATGAAGATACAGTGAAGAAACTATCTGTATTCTCCAAACAAGGGAATTTACCCAACATAATCATCGCTGTATGTATTGATGCTCCTTTATATATATATATATATTTTTATTGGCAATTATTATTATTAATGCAACAAAATCGCGCCTGACGTGTTGCTGAGGAATATCTTCTGGAGATATGTCTTTGTACTGGAGGTCGAGAGCAATTTCTTTATTTTAAATAGGATTACATTGTATGTTTTAATGTATTTTATTGCCTTTAGGGCCCTCCCGGTGTTGGTAAAACCACGACAATTCTATGTTGGCACGGTTGCTTTTAGGAACTTCATTTAAGGATGCAGTTTTGGAGTTGAATGCCTCGAATGATCGTGGAATCGATGTTGTTAGGAATAAAGTTAAAATGTTTGCGCAACAAAAAGTTACTTTACCTCCTGGTCGGCATAAAATTATAATTTTGGATGAAGTTGACAGGTATGTATTATAAAGAGCACAGACTACTAAAAGAGTGTGTGATTTTTGGTGTTTTCTTCCTAGGTAATCTAGGATTTGACATACTGCATTCATGGCTAAATCATTTCAATTGTTCTTTCATTATCTAGTCATTTATAGTTTCCAGTTTTTGTAGATACCATCTAAATTTCTCATTCCAACTCCTGTCTTTCCTTACTTTACCTTCATACTTTCTAAGTAAATCGCATTTTCATTGAACTTATCTGTTTTTATCCTGGAGTCCATTATTAAATATTGTGCATAATTATTGGGCTTATTCCCATTCCCTCTCAATTCTTTTCTTTTTTTCCTCTTTTCTAAAAAAAGTCGTTTGCAAGCTATTTAACAATTTTTTCTGTTTTTCCATCTTATGATGTGGTTCCTTGTGGTCACAGATCTCAGATATTTGTAGTTTTGTACTTGTCTAATTTGTTTTCCTCATATTGCTATGGCTATAGGCTTTTTCGTCCTATTTATGTTTAACTTCATATTTATTTTTTCTAGTGCTTAGGTATTTGTAAAATATGATTTCAGAGTGTCCTTTGAATCCATTGAAATCACTAAAGCAGCACCATTTGTGAAAATATGTTGTATGTGTGAGTTTTTTACATCAACCACAATTCTATTGTTAAGAGTTAAATCTCGCTTCGCTTCATTTAGGGTTTCTTTCTAAACGATTAAAAACAGTAACGGGCTCAGGACGTGTCCTTGCTGTACTCCTATCTATTCCTTATTAATGGTTCTAATTATGTATGTGTTATTCTTATACAGTGCTTTTTTTACATTAATTCTATTGTTATTTTATACACGTCTCCTTTGCTTCTAGTAGTTTTTATATGTCTTCTCTTTTTATTTTGTCAAACGCTTTCCGAAGGTCTATGAACTAAGTAAGCTTGTTTTATTATTATCTTATACACGGATGGTAGTATGTTGAATGTTGTAATGCAGAGTTACCACATTCTGTCAAACGTCTGGTGTCCCACAGGGATCATATCGTGTACCGCTGTTTTTTCC
>RXPK01000671.1:0-55853 GCA_004143645.1 Protaetia brevitarsis
CAGGAATAATGAAACGGTAGAGTGGTGGGAATATTTTAATAAAATTGCGAGAAATTAACCCGATTAGATCGTGATTAGAGTAACGGAGATATATGTAGTAGATTTACACTACCGGCCATTGAAATTAGGACAACTACTATAATTTTCTAAAAAATCACTTTTTTCAATATTTAATACTTTTAATATTATTGTAAAAATTTCCATAATAAAGTAAACATAACAACAAAGTATTTAAGGCGGAAATCATCATTAGAATGATCCTATTAAAGAAAAAAAAAATAATTTAACCTAATAGCAGGCAATAAAACCATTACAAACGTACTTAAAGGAACGTCGACAAGCATGTTTAAAATTAAGGGGTGAGTCGGTAGGCTTCTAAAATTTCGCGTGGGTGTCTCCTAAAGGTCTCCCACCACAGCAGGGAATAATTGATATCCTACTTGTTGTGAATTATTCTATTAGTAAACCAGTTACGATACGGTTCTTCAATTGTGGCGTTTTTTGAAAATAGTATTTAAACATTGCCGAAAGGAAAGCCGAGAAGTGTAGAAAAGAGATCCGCTATTGTCATATTACATGAGGAAGGACAAAATCTACAGTCCATTCACTATTCGTCGCTACCGAGACACCAAAACATTTGAACACTGGAATCGCTCAGGTTTCTTCGACAAGAAGAAAGTATAATATTTTAGTGAGAATATTTTGTTTTATTTTTTATAATTACTTATTTGTTTATATTTTTGTTTCTACAAATAAATTTTTATTTTCTTTCGAATTCCTGTCGTTTTTATTTAGTTAGCAGAAATTTACTAGTTGTCTTAACTTGGCCGGTGGTGTATTAGATTAGGGGCCCCTGACATGTTAAGAACAATGCGATAATTAGAGTAGGTAATCGCATATAGTACCTTTGAGTGGAGCATGGGGTTTAAGGATGTATTGCTATTATTTTAATTTATCTATAAATGGTGGTGTTTTAAGAAAAATATGATAACGGCCTTTATTCATTCGTGTTTTATAGTAAACATTGTCATATTTCGTTATTAGTAACTTACATTTGGTTATAATTAACCTTAGGATACCATAAAATATAAGCGACAAAATATGAACTTTGGATTTTTTTGTGTTGCCCCACTATTTGTTTAATCACACGTATAGAAGTCATAATATCAACAATTTACGCTTTTTTGTAATATTTTTATTTTTAATATTAAATACGAAGAGACTAGAATAGGAATAGTGGGCATACTAAACGATCATAATTGAATTTTATTTTATTCTTCCTAACACGTTATATATCGATTATTTTTAATTAATTTTTACAGTAATTATAAGTATTAAATATAATTAGCTAATATTTTGTGATTTTTTTGCGATAATCATACCGAACCATAAAATGCCTAATTTAAAGAAGAATCTGTCTGGGTCATATTTTTCTAAATATTTCGATAGTAGTGTGTATCTCTATATTGCTTCTTGTGGTTAGCCAACAACAATGCATAAAAATTTTGCAAAAATATCTTCCAGGCGCTATTTCACCATACTTATTCCGTAACCTTTCTGACAAACTGAGGTGTACAGGCCCGAATAAACGCTACACACTTTTTGTTCTAACAGCAACATATGGATCTGCTCAGGAAGCAAAATACATATATATATATATATAATTTATATATATTTTGCAAATATATTTGCTAAAGTTTAAAACAGAACATCATTTGTTGAATTTAACAATCTTGTATATTTCTGTTAATTCTGGTAATTTCTGTAAATATACAATTCTGTTCACAACACTTGTTAAGTATACATCAATGTTCTCAAGGGAAATGCAATTGAATAGCTGAGTATAGTTTCCTTGTCAATATTTTGAAGTTTTTCGGCAAATTATTATTGTAATCTGTTAAGTTGGGTTTTTACGTACGAATCCTACAAATTTTCGATCGAATTATAAAAAAAAGAGAACCATAAACTGAACTTGTTTTTTACACCGCATTTCACACACATTCTCTGTTTTTTTGTGTTGTTATTTATTATCTCACTAATCGAAATAGGTTATTTCTCTGTAATATTACATTGTTTTTTTTAGATAGCAATATTGAAAAAAAAGTATTAATTTCCATTATTATTTAATATAACATAACACCAATATGTTATGAAAACACCGTCTTTGTCACAAGAAATATTGAGATAATATCTAGTAACATTACAACGTATTTACCAAGTAGATTATTACAAGAAATATTGCGGTAATATTTAATTGTACTTGGTGGTATCAACATTGCCGCTATGTGCATTTTAATTTATATTGTACCTATTATTTTGTTAAATTAGATTAGAATTTTATTGACATAAGACTAGGAGAGTAAATTTGATTTGTCAAATAAATATTTTTAAATATTTTCAATTAATCAACGACCTCACTCGAAACAAAAAAGCACGATTTGATCTAATACAAAGTTTACAATAATTAAGTGCTAAAACTATATGAACTATATAAAACACGTAGCTCTCAATGTTCGTATTAATAGGAACAGTTAATACTTGATGTGTATTTTTTATAAACGTTAAATGTGATTTAAATGCTAGTCGGTCGAACAGTTTGAGTTTTTCAGTGATGTTGCTAAAGAATTAGATACGCCACGGGATTTGTTTAGATAGATAGTAAGGCACAAACTTACTTCGATATCACTGACATTTTTCGCTAGGACATTTTTATTTTAGGTCATATTAAAAACGTGTGTAGCACTCGGTTGATATTAGCATACATATGTTTACCTTACCAAGGATCTTCAGTCCTATGTATTATACGGAGAAATTAGTATATATACGAATATTCCCGTATAATACATCAGGTTGATCAGTAGCACTGAAGATCCTTGGTAAGGCGAAACACAGGTATGCTAATATCAACCTAGTGTTACATTTTTAATATTACCTAATTACTAATTAGCGTTAATTAATTAAGCGATGAACAGTGGGTTGAAGTTGTCCTACAATTATTGTTATCCTGTATAGATACATATTGTAGTTTCAGATCGACAATTTAGCAAATTTCTTTACGTTAATAATGAGAGTTCCATCTTAAATTCTCATCCATTTTTATTTTAGTTATCTATTACTGTAAACGTTGTTTCAAATCGTCGAACTGTATTACAAATAGTAGTCGCGCTAAAAATGATCTTTCGGGATATTTACTTCAAATAATCATGTGTGACTTTGCTGAATTGCAACGTAAAACGTTTCACAATAAACGTTTTTCTCGGGTGATTAATATTCATTTTTTTATAAAATTACTGACCGCGATCAAAATTTACTAACCTTTATAAAATTTGAGGGCCGTACCCGTACCCCAATATCTAGCAACGCCTTGTTAAGAACTAAGCGAAATGAATCGAACACCGCCGGCTAAACTGAAAGTGAATTTACCCAAGCCTAGCGAATCGTTTCCCTCGCCACGCAGTAAACGGAATAAGGACTATGTTGAATTGATTTAAAATTGAAAAGATCGATGTGGTGATAGCATTTTGTAGTAGTTAGACAAGGGAGAGATAGCTTGTAATGTGCTAGACGCGGTAACATGTGGATTGGAGATGGTAAATCGTAGTGTATTTCTCAACTTTGTTAACTAATAGAAATCATATTTTTCGTCCTTCTTTTATTTTATTACGGCAATCTACAGTTCGAAAGTGAGCTCTTGGTATAAGACCCATGCGAAAATGTACGTACTGCTGTGGACTCCGTGACCCATACAACCCATTTATCACTGAGATGTATTTTAAGTTGCATATTATGGTTGTTGTGATTTATTTGTCTGGTAACATGCTGATTTTCATTTACCGAGAATTTTCATAATTTTGTTTTGTTTTGCATAAGTTTAGTTTAAGAGTTTATTGTATGATTTTATTTATGTAGTGTTAAAATTCTTTTTAATTAATCCAGTCATTCAAATGCCTATTGTTCGCTTGTGCTGATTTAATGCGTATTCTATTTAATATTGTCGTTGTAATGTACTACGTCTGCGTTGTACGAATTTAGAGAGAGGGATTTTTGTAAGAAAAACAATTGTAGGGTTTTGTGAAGGACTTCCTTATTGGACTATTGATGTAAGTAGACTTACTTCTTAAATCATTGTTGGCATTTTGTTAATCATTTTGTATTGAAAAATTTAATTTTATATTCTTCTTTAATTATAGTCAATCAAGGAATTTTTATAGTAGTAATTGTTAATGTATTGAAGTGTACACTTTGTAGATATAAGGTCAATTATTTATTTTTTTGTTTAGGAATATTTACTTTAGTTTTTCGCTCATTTTATATTGAGTAAGAGTTAATTTTTCTGTTATCTATTTTGCTGTATCATTTTTATTTTTCCTATCACCTCTTTTAGGTGAGTAGAAGCATTGTTCTTTCATTTCAGCTTTTTCATTTTTTGTAAATTTCTAGCATTTGTCCACGCTTAGTTTATTTTAATTTGTGAAACCACGTGGATAGAAATTCCAAGGTTTTGTATACTGAATAATCTTCCTGAACAAATAAAACCTTTCGTTTTTTTTTGCTTTGCATAGGAAATAGCATTGTCCTATTTTAAATTAGAGTCTAGTGCAGTTTTTATTTTAGGCCAGAACCTTCAGTTCAGGGTTTTTTTTCTGGACAATTGTAATTCAGCCCGTTTTGTCAAAATAAATTTATTGTTTAATTAGCGTCACTGGGTTAAAAATTCTGTTCTTTTATTTTATATTAAACCATTACAATTTTTCGTGCAATTAAGAAAGTGTGATTTCATTTACTCACAATTTACTTTTCTTGGTTAAATTAAAGTTTTAATTCGCGAGGGTAACTCTGGGATTAATAGTTTTCTTGTGTTATTTAAAATCTTTTCCGTTGAGCTAGCTAATATTTTATTTTTCTTTTCAAAATCATTTTAGCATTTTTTATTTATTTCAATTAATACACAGCAGTACGTAAGCAAAAAGTCTATCCACGGTTATTAACAGCGCTCGAGAAATAAGTCATTGCCATATGTAAGGAAGTTTGATATCGCCTTCGAAGGATACGACAGGAATTTTGAGACTGGGTGTACACTTCTCACAGGAAAAATCGGGACACCAGCAAATCAGAATTTTAAAATTTCTTGATTGTAAATGTAAACTTACGGTGACGTTATTTACTTATCTTTAAGCCATTAAATCACTTATTATATATATTACTGCGATCAAAGGTAGCGACTAGAAATTTAAAGAGAAAAATAATATAAGAAGAAAAAGGTTTATGTATAGAATAACAAATCGGAGTTTCGGTGGCGGCGTCTTCCTTAGAAAATACCAAATAAAAAAATACATAACAAAAAGAACTCTTGAATAAACGGCTTCATTTAGAATATATATTATGTATTTAACATTGTTTGATGTTATGTAGAGATAATTCTTTTTTGAAGAAAAACATGTGGTGATGGGAATTTATTATTCAAATTGTTGTTACTCGTTAGTGCTGCTTTGATATTAGTTACTTACTTGGATTTGGTGCTCGCGAGTATTAGTTTAAGCAATAGATAATATGTCAGTTCAACCTCCTCAGTTTTGGGATAATGTGATTTTCAAGATTATTGACTACTAATTGACACTATTATTGATGGTATTAATTACTATTGTTGTTTAATACTCTTAATATTGTATTACTATAGAGTTTTTCTTCTATCTATAAAAAATATCGAAACCAGGTTTTAAGAATTATTTATAAAATTCTTAAATAGAGCAATTAAGTTCAGCAAAGAAATTATTTATTTTATGAACCCTCCGTTTATTGTATTTTCAGGAAAATATCTTAGCTATCGCCTGTGTAATCTGACGTCGTTGATCTATTTTCTTGACAATATGACCAACAACTGGCTCTTTACAAACTGGTCCTTTATGTAGCACAGGTTTAATTAACAATTTTAAATATTATTGGATTTATAATACATAACAAACATTGCAAGAAAGAATATTGTTCGTCAAATTTCAGTTAGTGCTAAAAATTTTATTGTTGAATTGTTGATACATTTAATACTTTTCGTTGCTAACTGCCCGAAGCTGTGTTTACAGACGCAAAAGTGTTAGCTATATTTCAATAAATAGGAACGACATTGGATTACACAGGCGATAGTTAAGATATATTTCTTTGAAAATACAATAAACGGAGGGTTAATAAAATAAATATTTCTTTGTGTAATTGCTTTAAAAATTTTGTAAATAATCTTAAATTGTTTTTGATGATTTTTAATACATCAGTAATAATATAATTAATCAATGTGAAAATCACATTGTTCAAAAACTCAGGAGGCTGATTGACATATTGTCTATTGCTAAAGTATTACATGCGGGCATAAATCAAACTAAGCAACTAATATCATAGTAATAGGTAATATAATTTTAAAATCCCGTCGCCATGTTTTCTTAAAAAAATAATTATCTCTACAAGTTAAATACATACATGTGTAATTCTAAATGGTGCCGTCTACTCAAGAGGCCTTTTAGATGTTATGTATTTTTTTGCATTAATATTTCCATATTCGGTATTTCTAAGGAAACACCGCCACCGAAATTCCAATGTGTTTATTTAATGTATAAACTTTTTTCTCTATATACATTTATATTTCTGTTTAAATTTTTAGTCTTTACCTTTGATCGCAATAATACACACAAAAAAGTGATTTATGGCTTTGATAAGTGAATATATCCTCTGAAAGCTGCATTTACACCCAAGAAATTTTAAAATTCACGATTGCTGGTGTCCCGATTTTTCCTGTGAGAAGTGTACATGCCTCGGGTCCCAGATGTTAATTTGCCAGCACGTATATAGAAAATGTTTTCATTATGATGTAATATTATTGAATGTGATTTTATTATAATTTATAATATAATAACACCTCCCAACGCGTATATCAGTAACTACAGTACTGTAGTTATGGAGAAATGGCGAAGTACATATAATGAGGAAGCGCCTACTAATTAATATAGTATGTATAAGATTAAACTGAAAATAACGCTAATGATGTTATGAATTAACAAAGTATTCCAACATTTGATTTGTACACTAACAATAGACACTAATGCCATAGAATACACCGTGTTCTACATCGAAGGGCATTGAATAACTAGGTATCTCCCGTTGACAACCCAACCACGTACATCATCTGGTGAGTGTACCCCAGTAATCGATAGACCAATTATACACTTCGTCGACATTATAATTACAACGAACATTCGGGAAACGGGTTGGGAATGTTGTCCGATGTATCCGAACCATAACCTACTAAAATTATAGTTGTTTATAGTTGCTCTTCGATTATGGCCGCAAATCAGTGAAACTCCGCGATGTATGTACGTACGTTACATCGTCTGTGGTTTTGAGGTTTGACCCGATAATGTTAAATTTATGTGCGCTGTACAAGTCGGGCTGGCGCTTGTAGGGATTGAGGGCTAAGGGGCGTCTAGATTCCGAATTCTAATACCCGTTTCTCATCCGACCAACACCCTCTACACGTAGTAATACGTACGACCAAAATGATTATTAGGATTTTGGGAACGTTTCTAATCGTCGACGGAGCTCCGACCTCCTCTGTATTTCAATTCCATTCCGGAACTCCGGGCGTGTATTATGGATAACTAAGAGGATATAAATAATGTATGTGTACTTATCCGTATCCGTTGCCCGTAATAGAAACGGTTGCTCGTTTAGACGGTTTAAAACTAATTCTCACATAAGAATACTGACATTAGACTAATGCCATATTTAATGATATTAATTGTAAATACGCTCTAACAGTTTCTCGTATGTGATTTTCCTAAATGGAACCTCATGCGTCGTTTACCTCAACCTGAGAGGAATTTTCGCCGATTCTATACTTGCTGTAGCAAGTATGGTACCATACTTGCTACAGAAAAAAAAATGATTTATTAATTCACCGAGAAAAAAAAAGTGTTGTACTAACCATAAAATGGTGTATTGAACACTTTTTTTCTTTTCAATACGTAAAAAAATGTTAAATTAAGTTAGTTAACTGAATAATAATAAATGTTATAAGACACAGACTACGCCTGATTCTTTGAACATGTACTTAATTTTCATTTCTACCTGCTAATTGAATAATACAACATTATCCCAACACAGTTACTTGTTGTAGACACAAGCAGTAATAATTGTCTCTATAATTTTATAATATTAGTTTAGCACTGGTATAGTGTTATTTCAATGATTAATAAATTTTGTTATACATTTCTATAAAACGTTGATTCAAAACTTATATTATTTCATTTAACCTACCTGTAGTATTCATCAAATGGCTATTTGTATGTAATTCAACACTTTTAGATAGTTATGCGAAAAAGATTTTCTTGCTAGTGGAACCATTTTCGATTTTGCTTAAAATCATATTACTGATCGGGCGAGTTTTTAATTTCATCGATGGATCCATCGATTACTGTATCATTAATGTAATGAACAAAGATGCATAGCTATATATTGCCTAATTACGAAGACTATAGTAGGTAATAGAAGGAACATATTGATATCAACGGATTAAGCTTTTGTGCGTTGGATGTCATCATTGTCCATAAAGTTCCAAGGCTGCCTTTACAGCTGTGTATGGATATCTGTGTATGGTGTTCCATAACTACGTGATCACTACGCTGTTGCGTATTATCACCTGTGTTATAGATCTTCAATTGGAAAATTAAGCATTTGGAAGACGGCTTCGAGCGAAAGGTAAGTATTAGTAGTTTGGGGATAGTGTAATCTCATTGGAAATTATCACTGTTAAAGACACATACAATGTAAGCTACGTAATATTTTTCGTATTGAACTAATTAACTGCAGCAAAGTCAACAACAAAAAACATTTTACAATGACAATATATTCAAAATATAATATATATTAAACATTTACGGCATTATATACTAAACTTATATTAGCTTAATAACATAACTAAAAAATTATAAAGGTTTTATTCATACATTTGACAGGAAAGTACAATTTAACGTTTCATAATAATTATAATAACATCTAACCAAAATTCGTTATCAGCATTTACCGGTTTCGTAATACTACCCACCAAATAATCATTATTTCCAACGGAATTGGTTTTTACCATATTAATCGATTTACTTAAACAATTAGAGGCAAAATGATTTTTACGATTACATTTATGACATATATTTTACCATAAGCTGGACAACTGTTTCGCGCATGCGTAAAATTACAACGTGTACACCCACCTGTTCTAGAATTGTTCGAATCCGTTACAAACGATCTTGTTTGAATTTGCCGCACACTTCACAAGTTATGCCCCTTTTGAGTTTAAAAATATCGAATATTTAATCTTTTAGATTGTTAGATAAAATGATATTTGTTAAAAGTAGAAGCAAATTGCTAACATTGCTTTTGTAATTGAAAAAAAAGGTACAAATGTAAATATTGATGTAAAAAACTTAACAAGAAAAGATTAAATTTGAAAATTTTACCTTATGCATTACTTTTTTAAGAAGATTTAGTTTTCAACTTGCCTTTGTTGAATAGTGATCACCGAGAATTTGGACAATGGTGTACTCATTACAAGAAACAATTGAAATCATTTTTCTGTATGGAGAAGAACACCGTTCTGGAAGTAAAACAGCTCGTGCGTTTAATGATAGGCATCTAGACAAAAATGTTAGCCACGAGTACCTATACGTATTAGATTTAGTTCATAAATTTCAAGACCCTGAAAGTGTGCTACAATAAAAGTGGCAAGAATCCCAAAGTTTTAATTGAAGCCGCACAAAGTGAAGTACTATGCTGTGCCTGTACGAACTCGATTCAAATAGGGGTGTCCTGACAAATCGATCGGTAGAAGGGGCGCTAAAGAATGGCCAGTGAAACCACCACACTTAACGCCCCCCTTCACTTTTTTTATGGAGTCATCTTAACACAGTAATGTATAAAGCTCAACTTCAAAGTATTCGTGATATTAGGCGTAGAATAGTGGAGGAGTGTGAGCGAATCACCTAAGAGACGTTTCAAAAAGTACAGGAACAGGCTTTACCATTGCCTCATCAATAATGGGGAGCATTATGAAAACCTGTTGAAGTAAGTAGAACTTCATTCTGACGCGCATAACATAATTCTTACTAAAACGTCGACTTTTGATTTTTCAAACTTGAAAAAAAATTATCCGATTTAAAAAAAGAAACCGCCAAAAGATTGCTAATAACAAAACCTTTTCAAAGACGTATCACTCAACGCCCCTTCCTATTTGAACTTTTCGATATAATCCTACTCCCCCCCCCCCCCCCCGCCCCATTAGGGGTTGAAACTACGGGGTCGCAGATATGTGTAACGCTTGCCCCCCCCCCTTTCCGTAAATCGAAATTGTTTAAATTTCTGTTTTCTTGTTAAATTCAAAACAAGGTATTTTAAAAGTTATTCCGGATGGCTAGTTTTGAAATTAAAGCCCGGTACACAAGACTAGAACACGCCTTCGAGTGCACGCAGTTACCGAAAAACGGTCTGACTTTCTCCATCTTTGAATGTGACAAATTGACGTATGAACGGTGAATAGATTACACTTTAATGTTGCGCATTGTTAAAACGAGTAAATGCCCTTTTTTGATCAACTAATAATAGTGTATTCCAATGGTTCCACTAGAGCGCACTACAAGCGCTTTTTGTATTCCACTGATAAAGTCAGTCGGCACTGGCATAGTGTTTTGTATTCCACTGGCATACTGGCACGGAAAGTCAGAAAAAAAAACACTAGTTTAGTGCAGAAAAATGCCGAACCATTTTCGGGAATTTATGTTATTGAATAAAACTTCATCGTCCTTAGAAAAATAAACTTTAATTTAATATTCTGATTAAAATTTCCGAGAAACTAAAGTTTATTATCAATTTCACAGAATACTTTTTTTCTATTCATAAACTGATATATATTTCTTTTTCGAATCTATTTATTTTATAATATAAAATCCAATTTATATTAGTCGCCATTATCAACATGAACTAATTTTTAAATGTGTATTCCACTGACTTTCTAGCACTCAGCAAGCGTTGACGCGCACGAGAGCCAAAACCAGAAACCTCAGTGGAATCAGTGGAATACGTTACAAGATTTTGAATTAAAATCGTCGTATACATGCGTATTGCATGTCCTGATGCAGAAAACATATAGGTACCGATTGACATTTAAAGCTAGCAACAGCAATTGTGATATGTCCGTATATTATTTAAATGAGTTTTCTTGCCACCATATACATACTTCTTTCTTAAGGTATACTTTTCCTTAAGCACTTTTTAAGATTTTTTTTGTTTCACAGAACAGGTTACCTTAGATAAGGAAAATCTTTAGGTAGCTCCGTGGGTGCCTTAAGGATACATTAGGAACAAATACTTGAAAAAATTAAGGTATTTGACTCATGTTTGTCAGTTTGGGTGCCATTAACATTTATTAAATTAATCAATGTGATGTAATAGTGGATATAGAGGATTTTTTGGATTATATAGATATAATATATAACACGGTACCAACACCGTCACTCGTAATGTCCGGTTGGTGACGTATATCCAGGGGCGCGGTCACCATTCCCAGCTTATCGTGCGGCAAGCAGAGCTCTTATGCAGGTGGCCTCGGGTACTCGGGAATGATTCTAATGTATTTTTTTAAGGATTAAAACTCGTTTGAGATTATATCTAAAGGAGAAATACCAAGAATTAAACAATTTTTTGAGCTACTGCGCTGTATATTTAACTTTAAAGCTGTAGATTTGTTTTTCTTTATTTGATAAGATATTGTAGTTTTTAACAGAAAATATTGAGTACTTGATTAATTAAATACTTAATATGTTCATTTCACTCGGTGTTATCAAATGGGAAAGATACTGCATCTTTTGATAGGCTAGTTGTTATTTTCTCTTTAATATTTCGTGTTTCTCGACATTTCTTTAAAACACCAAATGTTACTTTCCTAACATACTTCACCATATTATCGCAATAAATGTAGGGAAGCTATCATAGTTTGGGGAGGAGAAATATTAGTTAGCCTATTTTTACAGATTTATATACTATTATGTACTGATAGACTTAAAAATGCAAAATTAAATTAACAAGGAAAAAAAAAAATTAAATTAAATTAGCTAGCTCAATGGATAAAATCTTTAAAAAGGCACAAAAGAACAATTAACGCAGAGTTACCCTCGCGAATTAAAACTTGAATCTAACCATGAAAAGTAAATTGTGAACGAATGAAATCAGACTTTCTTAAATACCCCAAAAATTGAAAAGGTTTAATTAAAAATAAAAAGAACAGAATTTTTAACCCAAAGATACTAATTACTAATCAAATTTATTATATAAAAGGGTTAAATTACAAAATGGCAGAAAAAACCGTGAACTGAAGGTTCTGGCCAAAAAATAAAAAATTGCACTTGATTCTAAATTACAATAGGCTATTTCCTATACAAAGCAAAAGATTTGGTTGCTCAGGAAGATAATCCAATATCTTTCAAATTCAATCCACGTTGTTTCAACAAAATAAAATAAATTCATGGACAAACACACGAAATTATACAAAATGAAAACTAAATGCAAGAACAATGCTTCTACTCACCCAACCGAGCTGATTGATAATTAAAAATGAAACAGATATGAATAGAAAAACGGAAAAATTAAACTCTTTAATCTATAATGAGAGAATTTAAACTGAAAACATATCTTCCTGCACAAAAATAATAAATGATCTTATATCTATAATGTGTACACATCAATATAATAACAATTATTATAAAGCGAATTCCTTGATGGACGAAACAAAAGGCAATTTATGCGAATTAAATTACGATATCAAAATGAAATACAAAATGCCAAACAATGAAACCCAAAAATACGTGTACTCACGGTAACAGTCGACCAAGGAACTGCCTGACAAAATTCTACAATCGTATTCTTACAATTCACCGACAAAATCTAGTAGAACGAACATTAAATAGAACAAGCAACCACTAGACATCTTAAAGAAAGGAATCAATTTAAAAAAAAAAATAAACACTTAATTAAATAAATTATACAATTAACTCTTTAACTAAATTAATACAAACTAAACATTATTGTGGAAATTTCTCGATACAATGATTCAGCAAAACGAAAAAATCATGACAGATTACTAGGCAACTTAAAATACACTCGCGAAAAACGGGATGCCTGCCACAGCAATACGTACATTTTTCCTAGTTTGTGGTTATAGAAATAAATACGTATTTTTTTTTTATTTTTTTCTACTAATTTAATATTCTAAGAAAATTAAAAAACACCCGTGATTTTCGGCTTGGGCAGAGATTTCCGTCCAGAGAATTTGTCCTTTATAGTGCCCGACTAAGGATTAATCGTAGAAATATTTTTTAGAATCAGTGCATGCACAATCGTAGGTAGAGTTTTTAATTCCCTTGTTTACGAAGTTTCGTTCCAAAAAACATCTATACGATATTTACAATTAACAAGAGCGGAGCTATCTATCCATCAATAATAAAGATAATATTTTATTATGCCTAGTCGAGCTTAAAATGTTATGCTTATTGAAACATATTTCCTTATTGAGGATTGCTTATTATTTCTTATTAAAATCAGTAGCACTGTCCCCTGAATGTGTTAATAAATGTGCGTCGAAATTTTTAAAATCGTTTGGGTTACTATTCTTATCAAGGCGATTATTTGAACATTTAATCAATAATTAATGTATTTCATTGTTCCTGAAGAAATTTATTTTTTTTCATCCTAGTTAAGTTTAATATTTTATACTTATTGAATATTAGTTTTAGAGTTTTTGATTACTTTTTTTAAATTATTTATAAAGCTGTGATAAAATACCTAACTGAAATTTGTTAGTGCAATACTGTAATCTGATGCTTCGAAAATAATAATAATTATATTTATCAAATTAACTATTACAGTTTCCTCTACATTTGTGGCTATTAGTATTGAAAAGCATGTTATGAAGGTGATATATGGTGTTTAAAAAAATGTCCAGAAACACGAAATATTAAAGATAAAGTAACATAATGTTAATATTAATAATTCATCAGATACTTAATATTATTTATTTAAAAACTACAATTTTTTATCAGATAAATTGACAGAAAAAAAACAAACCACAACTTTCAAACTTTATCATCACTACTTCTTGCATTACTAACTTGCTTGGGCTTTCTTTGCCACTGATAAGGTAGGTAAGTTAATTTTTAGAAAAATCTTATAACATTAAACGATAGTTGATACAGACAGATTTGGTGTTTATCCGCATCATTCAGAAACTTTTAATTGCACTTGTTAAAAAAAAACAAGACAGTTTGTATGAAAACGACAAAATATTTACAATAGCAAATCTTCGAAGGAAAATATTTGAAGTAGAAAAAGCTTCTTGGCTCTTAATGTGCAAATAATAATAGATTCATATTTAAATATACTTTATATTATGGCCTACATATTCGGTCTGCACAAACTTTTAACCAATCTAATCAAACTAAGCATAATAAATAAATGAAGAGGGTTCAACTGTGATTTCGGCTAAAAACAACACAACATATGCATTTAAATTCTTTCTGAAATATTTATATAGACGTATGCATGTCCAACATTCTCCCGGGCAAAAATCAAAACGTATATTTAGCCGAAGTGATTTCGCATAGTGCACACGATCAACGGACATCCAGTGATATGTCACAGGGTCAGAATAGAATGGGGAGACGATCATTACGCTTCACCAATAATCCCAGCGGATTTCCGAATGGATAATTATCGATTCACTGACAAAAATGCAAACAATATACGATCGTCTGGTATTCATTTTTCACCGATACGCGCTGGCGCGTCTCTCCGGCAAAATCGACACCGCCATTGCCTTGATTGATGTCCAAGCGACCGCTAAATTTCAATATTGAATAATATCCAGAAATTTGCATTTGTCGGTCGGAGTGAGCGCAATTTGTTATGTATTTTGGAGGTGTTAATGACATTTGTTCGGCGTGCCACCTAGCGGAACGAATCGCAAATGCCGGTCTTGCGTGATAATTATGCTCTCGGCTTTGGAGAGGAAAAACATGCTGCGTTGTTTCCCGATGTTGAGTTTTTTTTTTTAATAAAATATCCGTCTACATGTTTTCCTTGCGGCTATTTTTGGACTGTATGCTACGGTTTGTTAGTTCCTACATGAGACCACAATTAATGTGTAAATATTGGATTTTATTCGGAAGAGCAATAATCTTGAGTTGACGTGTGACAACTAACACTGATTTATTTACTTTTTATGATGTTTATTTTGCGCGCGTATTTTGATATGGCCGTGCAAGTAAATGATAAAATGTTGGGAAAGTAAGATAATCAACATTTGTATTAGAAATACTCTTATTAACAAACGATCAAACAAATGCATCCTATATGATAAATTCTCAATTGTTTAATACACTATATAATGTACACTGTTTTGTGATCATGCATGAGTTCAAATGATCATATAAAAACGCTTCTTTCAATACTATTGTTCAAATTTTTAGTCAGCGTTTGCCGTTTCTGTAGTCAACACATTACGTGATGCTGAAGTGGTGTGCAGGACTATTACATTAGTCGTTTGCTTAGAAAAGAAAAAATATAGGGGAAGAGCGTAAACTTTTTCGCCTGCCTTTGCTTTCACAGCCATATATTTCATTTGGTCACCACACTAAATCTACTTCCTTTCCGTTTCACATAGGACTGACGAAACTGCTACCCCTAGACAATGCAATTTACGCTACACTGCGCAATAAAAATCGAACCAATTTTGATCATCTAGCAAAACTTTCAACATTATAGTACAATCGAAATATTGCACGATAATGTTGACCGTCTAGGGGCTGTTTAAGGATTTTACATTTGACTATAAACCGCAGTTTTTTTTATTTATAACACTCACTGTTAAATATAGGATTACTAACCCTTTTGAACGATTCTTCACAATTCGTTTTGATATTTTTTTGCTGTAGTTGTCTTCTTACTTATCCTTTTTTATCATTATAAAACCGTTCAAGAAAATATGTCGTCCTATACGGAGTTCAAACGGCATTAAATTCCCTTTAAATAACCTTCCACATCATCCCAGTTCCTTTGTTCTCTAACATATGTAGATACTTTCACGCTTCTGTATTATACCTTTATATGTCAGTTTTCTTCACTAGTAAAATATTCCAATATTATTTGTTTATGATACATATTCCTTCCAATAAAAGGAATAATTCTGAAAATAATAACAGCTACATTTAAAATGGCGCACAGTGGTCCAGAAACTTTTCAACTATTTTAGTTAAATATACATATGTATAATAATATTAACAATAATAATAGCAATGATAATAATACAAAATGGGAAAATATTTAGAAAATCAGAAAATATTCAGAAGAATTATTATAACTGCTTGCCATGCTTAAAAATGTTTTAACATTATTATAAACAAACACAAATTGTTAGATATTTTTTAATAATACACAACTGAATTAATTACTAATAGTAGAAAATTTTCCCGTCAAGTGATACTAAATAAGAGAATATGATTTATGTCAGAAAGTATGTAGTCCAAAATAAGAGGAACTGCTATTGCGTCCCAAGAGTACTACATTCGTTCATCATTCTTAAACAAATAGCCGTATTATAAATGAAAACAAAGCATATGTACATACATGTGTGTGTATATTATTCGTGTGTGTATGTAAGTATATGTGTATATAACATATTTAGAATGTATCGATTCAAATTTTTTAGGTACCTTAGACCACATAAAGTTATTGTAATTAAGCAAAGATTTTTAAAAATTAAAACAAATCTGATAGGATTCACATACCCACAACAGTGCAGTAATTAAATTAATGATTTTCTATATAAAAAACAAGAAAAATGGCAAAAGCACTTTAATCAGTTTAAAAAACACTGAAAAGCATACATATTCAAACATTTAAAAAATAATAGCACAATACCAGACCAACTGGATATTCATAAGTATATCCATAGAGAGTAATTTGAGGGTATAATCTATAAATCATTTCGAAGTTAATCTTTAGCGTCATAGTGAAATTCAAATTTTTTTTTGGGAGGCAAACGTTTCACATTTGAAATAAGCGGATCGGATGTTAACAGCAGCATATGCATAATGTCCAAATTTGTTGCTTTACGAGAAAATTTCGGGAATGGTGGGCTCTATACTTTTCATAATTTTTATTTTGGGCTTCTTGTGCTTCCTCTGACAATAATACTACAGGTAAAGCAGCTCTGTCTATTATATCTTTGCCATGAATTAAATTTTATGCACGGTTACAAGCATATATCTAGTACATATAATTCTGCATGTCACGCGCGTACTTTTCAAATTTATCTGAATCAATTACTGCACTACTTGTTATTACTTGTAAAATTACGCTAAATCTTTCAATTAATTGTACATCAACCTCTTTCTTATATCTGCAATCATTTGAGGATTTTGAAAAAACCTTCTAGCGGTATTGCTATTATTCCTGGTTCCCGAATCTTGGTGCACAAAATCTACTTTAATCCCCATTTTCTTCTTAAACTCGTCTTGGATTTTTTTCTTTGTATTATCTGTCATTGTTTTTTGTTCTAGTGTTTTTGTATCGGTATTCTGTATGATATATGTAATATGCATTCCATAAACTTTACACGCGCGTGTAGTGTTGAAAGACCTGATTTAAAACATTCTTCTGATACAGGTTTTTGATAAATACGGGTCAGGTTATTCATTTCTTTTGGGGTAGCTTTGCATATGTAGCATCTTGATGCTGATGATGTATTTGTTATGGCTTTTTTTTCCATCAAGCATTGTAAAATGTAATTCATAAGTCATTCTAATGGGACATTCTAGAAGCATTATTTCTGTTACGTGAAGTTGCGAATTTGATCGTTCACTGCTTTAACTTCCGCATTAGTTTTCTCAATAGTTTCTTTCGCATATTCAAATTTTATAGGTCGGCAATATCGTGTAGATGCTGGACGGGGATTTTTCCGTAATGCATGTGTTTGCGTCTGCTGTTAATCTCATTTCTAGTGGGACAGTAGATCATGAATAAATTCGCAACTGTTATGGCAATATCGCTGCTAAAACTCTGTTTGTATTCACTCTGCCCTGAAGTGCCATCACAACCCCATTTACTAATCAGTGTAAAATTATTTTCAGCAATTTTATCGATATCATCTAATTTGCTAATGTAAGTAAAAGTCGTTCAGTAGTGTGGTTTAAAAGATCTTGTAATGATACATTTGCAACACTTTCTGTGATTTCTATGTCAGAAGCACTGGAAATATAGCCAAAGAATGAGCTAAAACATGCATTGCAAAATAATTTAAAAACATTTTACTAAATCAGAAAAAAAAAAACGATTTTTTAGAATAAATATGGCTTTTATTTCCAATACATAAATACCTTCGTGGGCAGATAAGTGAAATAAAAAAAATATGCTTCTAAATCTAAAAGTTTAAAAATTAAAAATTAATACAAGAAGATACCTATATACAAGTACACACATATACACACATTCAAATTGACATAAACATACATAAATATAAATGTAGCTATAGATATATCGAGATACATTTTCGGCTGCATAATACAATGGCGAATGCCAACTTTATTAGACATGCTCGCAATTAAATGTGATTTTCTCGGAGAGGAGCAAAAAGGAAGAGCTAATTCTTTTTGACATTATACTAGAGACATTAGAGGTCATGTATATGTAAAAATCAGCTTGTCGATAATTGCCGATGACCACTAAAAGTCTACCTGAACTTTTTTTTTCATGTATAAATGTAGTATTTAGAAAACTGTTGATAAAATCAAGCATTTTACAAATTAAATCATTTTTTTTTAGCAGTCACATAAACTATAAGGATCATAGAACATACTCCAGAAGTTATATTCAATGTGTGGCGCTTGAATGGGGTATAGATTAAAGGTTTGTTACAATACTGTCCCTAACATAAATCCAATATTCTGTTAAAAACTCCACTGTAGGTACTTACCAACCTGTAATTCTATCACACTCTTTAATTAACTTTAATTGCTAGGTGTAATACCATTCATATTTAATTCATAGTTAAATTTAATTTTTAATTAGTTCATTGAAATGTTAATCACAACCAATGCATATTGCCAATACACTATTCTAAGTACACTTAGCTGTTAGGTCAAAGATTAACTGATAAACTTTTATAACAACTAGTCACAGTCACTGTTTAATTAATTAAACAAGACCGCGACGCGATGGAATGTGAATATCTGGCGGTGATTTGGGCAATTTTATAACGGATTGTCATTCTTTGCTGTGCATGGCTGCACAGTTTGAAAGACTTTCATTGACACTTCGATGATTACTCGAAAACGCTGTTCTTGATTTCTTATCTCGCTCTGTAGTCGTCATGACTGACGCCATTCACACTGATCAATCAGCTACCAATCGTTAGTATTTAAAAATGTTGAATGAAGTCTAGACGTATCCTCATCGTTTTCCACTACAGAGAGCGGAAGGAAACCAACTGTTCAAGTTTTACTCCGAATTATTGAATACTAAATTGGAAACTCGTATCATCTCGAGACCGCCGAATGAAAATAATTCAATCTTGCTATGATAACCCCACTCTAAAACTATTTCGAGAGGCATCCAAAAACGTTTTTGGCCAAAACTTGCACGGACTTTGCTAAATATGTACGTCCTTATAAAGTTTATTTCAATGTTAAAAATGAGAACAAATCAACACCTGCACTGAGAAAACGGATTGTTTCAACCAAAAAAAAAATATATATTTGTGTCAAGCAACTTCTCTATTTGTATATTCTCAACAGTCTGTAGTTTTGATCCAAATACCTGGATGTGTTTAAACTTATTGTTTGGAACAAAAATACGTGTTTCTTCTTTCAAATATTTGTTATGTTTTGGAGTTTTCGCGTTGAGTGAAATTAGTTTATTGTAGCAAATACATTGATAGTTTTAATTAAACAGTGATTGCGTTTGGATAAAATATTAGCAGTATTCTATTCAATACACAGTGTATATTGTATTAAATGCAAAACAATATATTTCCGGGAAAGATTGGTGATGGTAGTAAGTAAGCCACAGACTATGTTTTTGAAACTGATACGCACAAACGAACTTTTGAACATAGCAAAAATAACTGAATATTAGTTTACTAACCTACTGATACTAAACAAGAAAACAGTTAAGTGATACATTAACGATCTCAAAATAAAACGTTATAATCAGAAAAAGTTTAAATGCTTGTATACTCACCAATGATATTTACACACACACATTTGACATTTACATATTCTTCAAAACCCTATTTTTTAATAGTGTTCACACATGCCAAGTTCTACAATGTTGACTCAGTTAGGTATATGATTCGTTTGTAATATTTTACGTATTTAATAAATATATGCATATTATATTAAAATGTAGTTAGTGAAAAATGAAGTAAGTACCTAATAATAATAATACTTAGTGCGATTGTATGGTGCAAATTACAAACACTATGTATAGAAGGTTTGTGGCAGGCAAAAATACGACACGGCAAACATCAACCAACATTATTAACCCCCAACAAATTTTAAACGAATGACACAATGGCCACACCTAATATTTTAAGAAATATTTGCGACTAAATCTTAAATCTGAAATATTTGAATAGAAACACACTGGTTTTTCCAACAAATATATTTTATTTCAATCAATATTTTTTTGACACTAAAACAATTACGTTGTTTCGTTCAATATGTTTAAATGTTGTTGTTCAAACAACAAAAAAATATCGGGCCAACAAATATGTTTTAAAGATATTGCTACCTAAAATAGTTACTAAAATAGAACCAAAAAACGAAAACTCAAGTAAAATGAAATTTTTATTCCAACATTGAGCGTTGTTTATTTCAAAATATGACGTATTTGTTTCAATTAAAAATTGTTTGAATCAAATAAATAACATCCAAAATTTCGATGTTTTTTGGTGTAAAGAATTCCTTTTTCTCAGTGTGGACAGTTGTTGAATAAAACACCTTCTGCACCTTCGCAAATTATTTGTGCCGATTTAATGGAGGCCTTATCTTGTACAACTAAGGGACCTGAATTCTAGAAGACCATTTTTTCTTTAAGTTAGGGTGGACAATTAGTCTAGGCACTTGAGTTAGGGGTGCTCATTGTACCGTTCCTATTAAATCTCTTACTTCCACTCGAGCAGCTTGGTGTTCTCTCTAAAGCCCAGTATCTTGCCCTGTGGAGACTTGAGGACCCTCGTAGGCTCCAATAGATCCTTCCCGAAATATTTCTGCCTGAGTACTTTCAATTCCACACATTTGCAGATTACATGTACTTAAACTCGTTGCCACCTGTAGGTCGCAACTTCTGCATCACGGTTCGCTTACTCGACCTGTGTTGTATAGATGCTTTTTCAGAGGACAGTTACCAGCCCAGTAATGGTTTTAGCTTCTTTCTTGCTGCGTCTGAATAGCTTATCAGAGAAATTAGCATCCTCATCTGCTATTAGCGCTTTAGTATGGAGATGACCTTCAATCGACCTCCATTTCTTTGTTAAAACAAAAAGCATATACAATAACAACGCCCGGAAGAAATGAACTTAGCAACGAGAACAAAACCGAATTATGTTGTATATTCCTATATAATTCAGATTTTCAGAATGAGTCAGCACTTGGGCTCCGCCTGCTACGGTGATGGTCGTATGGATAAAAGCTATACTAAAATGAGACGGCAACATATTTATCCATGGTTAGCAAACAAAAATACTAGCTCTATGCAGATTTACATAAGAAAACAATTGGCGTTTAATATAATGCGACGCTTCCCGCGACTGCTACCAGTTCCTGTGAGGAAACCGACATCACAAGAAATTGGTCCAAGCCCTGGCGCTACTTAAATCGGAGGCTGGGTATGAGTTCGTGATATATTTTAAAATGGGCGCCAACCGATAACCAAACGGTGGGGAGGTCGGAATATCAGCAACAAACACAACACATAACTATAGTCAATATTTAATAATAATAAAGATAATACATGATTTATATAAACAAGACAAATAGTTGTAAAAAACAAACATTAATAAATTAAACGACCGATTTTTTCGCTGGAAACCCGCGGCGGACAGTAGAAACAACGTTTAATGGAGGGAGATATTTTAAAATACTCCCATCAAAATAAATCAAATAGAAGAGGTAATACATGAATATAATATGGATATAGTTGCAATTACTGAACATTGGAAATCTGCCCACCGGTTAGAGGCATATAAAATCTACAAGTACACTAACGCAGCTAAGTTTTGTAGGGAACAAGGAGCGCATGTAGGTGTTATATATACAAGGAATGGCATATGGACTAGGAACTACGATTTAAGTCATTGCGCAGAAATCTACGTGTTTGAATGTGCAGCAATACAACTGAAACTTAATTCAACTAAATGTATATTCATTGTACTCTATAGGACCCCGGACTCAGAGGTAAATATATTTCTTAGCAGATTAAATGAACTTTTGTACTCTTTAATTATTAATAATCAATATTTCATCATAGCGGGTGACAATATCGATATTAAAAATAATTCTAATACAGCACAGCAATTTATATCACTTTTAGACTCGTATAATGTTAAAATAACCATCAATGCTTACACCAGGGTGATTGGGGAATCAAAATCTTGTCTTGATAATATTTTAACTAATATAGACTGCGATTTTACAGCAAAATACTTCAGACTCATGTATCAGATCATTTTGGTCAATTGTTAACACTACATATAGAAAATGAAAACATTAAGAGTTATAAACAAATAAGAATTTTTAATGAATACCGCACAAAAGCTTTTTTAGATTCTCTCAACGAAGTAAACTGAAATGATGTATATGATTGTCAAATTAGTGATGTAAATGCCCAATGGAATATCTTTTTAGACATTTTTTTAGTTAACTTCCAAAAATTCCTTCCAAAAAGTTAGAAAAATTTCAAATAATAGCAATGCTACTTTTAAGGTATCCTCTCCTGAAATAACAAATTGCAAAAAGAATCTTAGTACTTTATCAGTTTTATGTAAATTTAATAAGGAATTTAACGACCTATATAACACAGAAAAAATGAAATTAAATCAGTTATTAACTAACGGTAGAAAAACATATTATAATGATCTAATTTTGAAATCCGATAATTTGCCTAAAGCTATTTGGCACGTCACCTCAAATATTGTAGGAGGTTTGAAGAAAAAGAAAGCAAATGTTTTTAACATACAAGGTAACCCGGTAGATGCTGTCAATGCGGTTAACGAGCATTTTGTAAATATTGGAACTAAGCTATGTAAAGACATTCCACAAGTACCTTTTAGTCACAGTTTAGTAAATGTTAATGAAGCTTTAACTTTAGAATTAACTAATGAGGAGGAAATCATTAATATTGTTAGTAATTTTAAGAATAATAGTGTTCCTGTAATGATGAAGTCACTACCGCACTTTTGAAACAATGCATACATGTAATAGTAAAGCCTCTAGTAAAGATAATTAATAATTCGCTAATTTTCGGAATATTTCCGGAGCGTTTAAAAGTAGCAGTAGTTGTTCCAATCTTTAAAGAGGGTGATGACCGTTTGATAGATAACTACAGACCAATCAGCATTCTTTCTTGTTTCTCAAAAATCTTTGAAAAAAATTGTAAGTTTTCGTATTATTGCTTTTTTCAATGAGAACAATTTATTCTATGCAAACCAGCATGGGTTTATGAAGGTAGATCTATTGAAACCGCCCTTTTTGACTACCTGGACGCAATTTATCAGGCTCTGGAGGTGGTAGCATTCCCCTAGGGATTCTCCTTGACTTCTCTAGAGCTTATGATTGCGTAAATCATGATAAGTTATTACTTAAATTAAAAAGCTATGGTGTAAGAGACACAACTTTAAAATGGATGGAATCATATTTGAAGGGTAGAAAGCAATTTGTAAAAGTAAACTTAGATGGAAATATAGTCAAGTCCGTTCCAAAATTAGTTGAAAGAGGTTTGCCACAGGGTAGCGTATTAGGTCCTCTATTATATAATATTTATATCATTGATCTGTGCCACATATTAATAAATACTATGCATACACATATTAATTATGCAGACGATAATGCTTTACTTATAACATCAAAAGATTTAATTACTTTAAAAACTCAAGCAAAACAAATATTGCATAGAATAAGACAATGGAGTTTTGAAAATGATCAATTACTAAACATAGCCAAGACTAGAATTATAATATTTCATACAAAAAAATCTAATATAGGAATTGACAGTTTCAAAATGTATGACAATTTATCTCTAAGTAGGTCAGTTACCTTTCTGGGTCTCACTATGGATGAAAACTTAAATTGGAGCTCCTATCTGGACATATTGGTAAAAAAATAAATCAACTCAGTTATTGCATAAGAATTCTAAGTAAATATTGTGAAAAAATGTTTTAATTACTATTATACTATGGGATTTTTATATCAAGACTGAAATTTGCTATCCTGTTATGGGCAACACTTCAGGTATTATTAGAGTTTTTCGAATTCAAAAACAAGTGTTACGTATAATTTTTGGCCTTCCTTTGAGGGAATCGTGTCGTGGGAAATTTAAAACTAATAGGTTACTGACAGTTGTTGCGCTGTATATTTACGAGTGCTTAATTTTTAATTTCAAATATAAAGAAAAATACGAACATCTTCTGCCAGGCCATTGTCATAATACAAGATTTCAAACAAATTATAATTACCCGTTGCACACCATGTCTTTATTTGAAAAAGGTCCTTGCTACTCAAGTATAAAGTTTTTCAATAAACTTCCCCAACGAATTAAAAATATAAATAATTTGAAATTATTCAAGAAAGAAATCTTTAATTTGCTAATTAATTTGAAACCTTATGAATTTGAGGATTACTTTAAGATGTAGTTGCTGAGTTTGCTGCTAAGAAATATATTTACCTCTGATTGTATTGTGACTTAATATTAAACTTTTAGTAATTATATAAGCTTTTTAGTTAATTTTTCTTCTGATAAGAATACTACCTTTTTTAAATCAATATGTAATAGGTATATGTTAATGACACTTTTTTTGATTTGTAAATTGTAATTGTACTTGTATATTTTATATAAGATTTTTAGTTAATTTTTTTTCTGATAAGAATACTACCTTTTTTGAATCAATATGTAATAGGTATATGTTAATGTCACTTTTTTTTAATTTGTAATTTTTTTAATAAAGTACAAACAATGGTCACCCACGATTAGGGAAGAGCTATGCCACTATATCATCAAACAACAACCAGGCATTTATAGTTTAGGTTATTTAAAATTATTGATTGATTTTAAATTGGAAGTATTTACACATCAACGTTAAACATTCAATTTTATTAAAAATATCCGGCAAGTATGTATTGAAATTATCAAATTCGCACAGTATAACAGTTAAATAGCATGAATGTTGCCGCATTAAATCTGGAAACATATGACTATATATGTCAACAGTCAAGCAAGGCTTACTTGTTGAGTAATTATTAAAAGACTGAAAACTGGTTGTAAATAGAAGAATAATGATCAAAGTGCAATTTAAGGATGAGCTATAAAAATTATGTAAGTATAATAATAATTTGTTCTTTAACCACAAAACAGCTGTTAGGTGTTTACATGAGAAAATATAGTAAATGCTTGCAAACTAATACAATAAGATATTTCATTTATTTCTACAAATACCTTAAGATGATTCAGCATTGTTGTAGAACCTCTGTAACTGGTAAACTTTGTCCTAGTGTTCCCAAATCGGAGAGATGGAGTTGTTTGTAAATTACGTCGATGGTGCAATCCAGGTAAAAAAATGATTGCTTATAATAAATTGCCTCGTTGTTAATTGTTGTTCATTTGTAGTAGACGGTGGCTCTACTCTTATACATATGAAGCGAATGGATATGAAACTTTTATTTCGGTAACGATGGCCCCGATCGACACAGTATAACGCCAACCAACTTACTCGCCAAAAATATAAAAAAAACCAAACTACTGCTGACTCCTCCGAAAGGTCCAAGATCTTACCTGTCATTCAGGGTCCCGCCGGCTCAGTGAAGACGGGGGTGGGTTAACAACAAAGATCGAAAACTGAGGCGCCACCCGCTTTAAGATTTACCCTGTCGAGGCGTCCGTCAAAACGGGAAATTCGGAGATAGTAAATATATATAGGGGGAAATCAGCGTAACAACAGGAAAAAAAAAACAATAACGAAACTACAGATTACGTGGTAAATGTAAGTAACAAGTTTATTGTAACTGGTAATATGCGTAATAAAAAAAGGAAGTTAAAATTGTAAAGTATTTCGAAAATAAGTTGTATAAACGCAGACGAGTACAAAAAAACATTTAGGGCTCAAATAAATATCGAGTTCCCCTTAAAGATAATTGAAACGTAACAAAGTTACAAAAGTAATCTTAACTACACACGGGTGGGTTTCGTACGCGTAACGTTGATGATCACCAAAGCTTAGCGCTAACAATATTTCAACAGTGGCGAGTTTAAAACTCTGCCGCATCCGACGACGATAACATTTATAAGCGTTTAAAATTAAATATATATAAAACAATTACTTGATATCCTGAAGGGAAAAGAGAACAAAAAAAAATAACAAACATGAGCCCCCGATGCCTAATTGGCTTCTTTACTCAAAAAAATTGGCTCTACGCAGCCGTTTAGGCGAGCATACAAAAATAGTTAACGGCAATAGTAGGTAAAAATTTAAAACACAAGCCTGATTCGTTTCGCCGACGTCCTCCCCCACGTCTAGCGTCCTTGGAGAAACGTGCCGACCTCCGGTGTTGACGCCCCCCCAGATCAGGAATTCGGGTCTGTCTCCAGGCTCGGTAAACTCGCAAAAAAACGTGCAGCGGATGGCGGTGACTAAACCCTGAATGGCAGGCTTGAGATGGACAACGCCAAAGGTCCAATTAGGGAGATTACATCACCCCATCAAGATTAGGCAACGGTAATTATGCCTCAAAAAGGGCCCACAGCTTATAATAAAACAATGAGTAGGTTAACCCGTAGGTGGGAAAAAAAAACCCTTGCGTCTAAGGGTTTAAGGAACCACACGTTCAAAACACGTGGGCGGTGAAAACGTAGATGCAGTACGAGCGAAAAGGTAAGAAAACAGCGTTACAACAGGTTCCTCGCCTTTGACTGGATTTATCAAATATCGTTGGATAAAATTTGTATCGTAGAAATAAATACTGAGTAATCGTCGACTGAATTTATCGATTGATATTGAAAAATTGAAAAAAGGCTTTCTTCCCTTAATATTATTTGTAATAAAATTGCCCAAAATGTGGTACCCTTAACCCGATAGCCTGAAAGTTAGAAAAACGTCTTACCATGTGCTCATTAAATGAATTCTAGAAAAGTTCTTTTTTTTTCTTTCCTTTCTCTTAGTCACTTAGTGAATTGAAAAATGAAATCAAAATTAAATTATTCACAGCTTGAGAAGCTAATTAAAAGTAAAATCAATCTATTAATCAAATTAAACAATATTAAAATACTTACTTAGGTGTTATAAGCACTTAACTAGCTAGCACCTGCATAACGTGCTACGAGGTGTGTCCGAATGCCCTTCAAGCATCCTCGCGAGCCGGCCAAGATCTTAAAACCTTTTTTGTTTCTAAAAATTTGAAAAGTTCAGTATTACCAACTAAAAACTTTTAAACAGAAATAACATGATAGGTGTTGCCAAAACTAGATTATTAAACAAAGTTGATAAATAAACTACTAACAATAGTGAACACGTGATAATCCACCTTTCACAATCATATCAATTTATTGGCATCACTTCAGTACAATCATATTGTGAACATATATGCCATATATCAGTCTATCAAATGGAATTAAGAAGAATTGTGTACCGTTACAATAAAACAAAACAAAAAAATGTGTTTTATAAGTATTTAACCGAGTAGATACAAATGCAAATAATATATAAATATTATCTACGAACAAATTTTAATTCTTGTATTGTTAAACCTATTGAACCGTAAAAAGTTCTTAAAGATCAAACAAAAAAATACAAACGGTAATAATTACTATTATATTTAAATTAGTGTAACAAAATGGCTATCTGTGACTCATCAGCATCTCGAAAATAATATTACCAACATTAGTGCTGAAATATTTCTTTAATATTTAATTTTCATGTAATTCCGCACATGCAGCGTTATGTGTTATTCAATAGAAAGCTGTCTGCACCTACCTTCGCTTGTTTCAAGATTTTTTATGTGATAACGCAGCCTTCATATTAGTTACATATATGATGCATTTAAATCATACGTTACTGTGTTTCCAAATTACTTAATAACTTACATCATACTACGTGTTTTTTCTTTTCGCATGTAATTTTATGCAACGTTAAACTTTAAATATGCAACATTTCCCCATGTTTCTTCTTGCCGCGATCTTTCGTGACTTATTACGATTCTTTCAAATTCGTTTCACGCCGGATGACTTTTGTTTAAGACGCTCCTGGCGATGCTGAAAGACAAATAATTCAAACTTATGTTTTATGTTCGATTATTAATAAGGAAGGTCTCCCTTCAAATGGAAATTCCTGTTTTGAATATTATTACCAGGGGGTTAAGACAATACCGCGTAACGAGACGGCGTAGGCGAACGACTGTAGATGGTTTGTCATGTGTAGTTCACGGTAGAAACAAAGGGAAAAGTGAAATGTAGTGGAAGATTTGAAAGCGTATAATGCGCCCCGCAGAATTTGTAGTTAGATAGGGGTGGTTGGTGAAAACGTGGAATTCTGAATTACTCTGAAATAATGGCATCGTCGTGAAGCTGTGTAAACAAACCTAGAATTAAATTAAACTGATTTAAAGTAGGAGCAAATCCAATGTAACTCAAATGATTCACACAGTAAATGTAGTTATAAATTAGAAACTAAAGGTAAGAGGAAGCGCAGTAAATTATAAATGGTAAATAACATTTAACGGTAGCATTGAGGTGATGCAATGATACGCGAAATCTAGAGAAATGAAATCCAGAAAAACCCTTCAACAACAAAAAATTATTTTAAAACGAAGTGAATGTACATTTCGTGTGTATTCCGCACATAATCGGCACTATATTGAATGTGGATATATACTTATTTTAAAAGCTTAACGTACGTGTACGAGAGTACAATGTAAAAACTTAGGGGCAATAAATAATAAATAAACCTGTGTGTTATTTTCCCGATTCTACATAAATTAATAAAATTAAATAAAACCATAATAGCCATATACACTGTTTAAATTACGCGCTATTTTCGTTGCTTGCGCCACCTACGCTCACTTTCCCACACAGTCGGCCAGTATAGTTTTGCGAACCAAAATTTAACCCGTAGTTGCACGTCTCATGTTGTCTCTGTGTAGGGTGAGAATTTCCAATTGAAACAGGGTAGAGAACGCGCTGGCATTAAAAAAATTACGAATAGTTACCCTTATATTTCTTCAGTAGGACAATAGACGCCGTAGTATCGCGTTGCCAGTATCTTCTCTTTATTCCGATAAGGTGCTTAGTTTCTATTCAGCAATGTGCATGAGACTCCTGTACATCAATTATGATCGATTTTGTACGATAAAGAAAACATGTAAGTGCAAACAAAAGTGATTTTATTTAAAGAAAAGGTTCGAAATGTGAAACCGTGTCGAAACAACGTAATAAGCATATTATAAATATCAGATAAGTTAAATGAGTTCGCTTATCAAATAACAAATACGTGTTTCTCAGTAATTCTACTCTTTGCAATATAAATTATACTATTCAAATTCTAATATTCAATTTTGATGTGTAGGTATTTCACTACTGATCATCTCTACTTCCTGAAGGGCACATTCTGAAGGAAAATCCCTTGAAGGACTTGCTAAATGCAAAGATTTGCTACATCACCTGGACATCGTTTGGCTGTCTACTGCTACGTTCTATACCCTTTTTTTTATACCCTTATTATTATTATTATTATTATTATTTTAAAAACATAAAAGTAAAACTAGTAACTTTACACTTAAATAATATCAAATGATTAATCCATGTCAATATTTAATATGCATACTCACTAAAGTTTATATGGCATTAAGTGAACTATTTTGTAAAGGAGATAGGTCCGTATGTAGTAAATTTCGTGCATACCTTTTCATAAAGATAGCTTCCCGCATATTCATATTTTTTCGGCGTTCCTTTAATAAGGTTACATCATTAGTGTCAATTTTGTGTCCTGTCATAGCAAAGCATAAAAGGAGATCAGCTACAAGTGATGAACAATAGAAAATAATCAAGGATTCGAATAAAAAAGACGTAATCTATACTAAATCAGATAAAGGTAATACTTCCGTAATTTTAAATAAAACAAATTATATTAATTTTGTACAATTAATGTTAGAGTAAAGTATCAAATTTTAAAGAAAAATCCTATGAGTCAATATAAAAAAAGTAGATTTCGCTTTAAAATAATGCAAACATGTAGTAGATAGATCAACTTTTTTCAAATTAAAAAACAAGAATCTGGTATTATCCCATACCAAAAATCAAAAAAAAAAAAAAGGAGACACAGACACAACGTTTCGAATGTGAACTCCCATACCTATTTGTTAGCGAAGTGGTTATCTGCTAGTTTCAGTAAATTTAAATATATGAACGACTCTGAAAAAAACTCTTTAGACTTGATCAAGAAACTACAGCCATTAAATATTACAACTGAATATAAATTGATATCTTTTGACGTCAAGTCGCTTTTTTCAAACGTTCAAAAGATGTTACTATTAACATGTTAAACCAGTTTCTTAGGTACAATTCTATTTCTGAAGAACACATTAATGAATATATTGAGTTAACTAAAGTATATATGTATTTAAACGCTTTTAGTTTCGATGGTAAATTTTATCAACAGATTTTTGGGACTGCAATCGGTAATTTGTGTCCCCCCCTCTTTGGCCAATTTGTCTTTAAATAACTTAGAAAATAACGTCGAAAAAATATCCGGATGTTCCGGACAAAATTATTTTTGATACCTCGGTAGTTTCATAACTACTAGGGTAGAAATGTACAACATATAAACAATCCTGAAACCGATCGATGATTTTTCTTTTTAATTTTTTTTTTTATGTTCTACCATACAGAAAGAACTTAAACAAATATATAATGAACCCAAATACATACATTACTATATAACAAAAATCAGGTTGACACATTAAACTTAACTCAAAAATACCACCCCTCAAAAGGGAAAATAGTGATAACTTTGAACTGAGTGAATGGAATTTTTCTAGAATGCTCATAACCAGTGTTTATTTACATATTTTTACAAAAAAAAAATTGAATTTTTCCACCCTTATGCTAATATCTCGAATGGGGTGGCAACGATTGAGCTAATTTTTGGTATTTACAGTATGTGTGACAATAGTACTCATTTGCTTTAATTTCAGCCCTATAGCTTTAGGGCACTTTTCAATGCCTTATCGGAGCAGAACCTTTGAATTTGATATTTTTAGAAAACTCACCCACAGTAATAATTATATCCACCACAATTCTAACACTTACTATAAATTCAAAAAAAAGTGTCTTTCATAGTCTCTTGTTTAGATTATTTAAAGTCCCTTTATCAGATACCTTTAAAAAAGAACTAGAATACAGATATTACATAGCAATTATAAACGGATACAATAAGACATTAATTAACAGTTTATACTCTAAATACTATAAACGCAAATGTTTAATTTAAAAAAAAAAAATTGACATTGGAACCTAAATCCAGTTCTGAATTTAAATACACTGAATTGGCTTTTCATCTTTCTTGGCAGAATTTATTCAAAAATTTAATTTAAGCCGATTTTTTTTCTAACAATAATACTTTGAAGAACGCCTTATACGTGAAGGTGGGTGATCCTTTAAGCCCAAAACAAAAATTAGGTATATACAAAATAAATTGTAGCAACTGCAATGGTTGCTACATATGGCAAACTCAAAGAAACTTAGAAACGAGAACCAAGGAACACAGAGCACAAAGAATAAAGACATAAATAAATCGGCGTTAGCTAACCACTTTGTTATAATTAATGTAACCTTACTAAAGGAACGTCGAAAAAATATAAATGTGTGGGAAGCTATCTTTATGAAAAAGTTTGCATGAAATTTACTCCTACTACTTCTTTACAAAATAGTTTACTTGATGCCATACAAACCTTTAAGTAAGTATGCATACGAGGGCTGTTTGATGAATACCCGGATTACAAATGACAACACAACTTTTTTAGGTTTTGACAATTTATTTTTCAATATAATCCCCTTTCAACTCGATACACTTTTCCCAGCGGTGCTGCAACTTTTTTAACTCCTCCGTATAGTACGACTTTTGTTGGCCTGCAAAATACTCCTCCGCAGTGGCGATGACTTCCTCGTTCGACACATACTTCTTTCCGGCGAGCGATCTTTTAAGGTTTGGGAACAAAAAGAACTCGCAGGGAGCCAAATCCGGAGGATGAGGAAACAATTCGTAGTGCAATTCAATCAATTTGCCTGTGGCGATTGCGGAGGTTTGAGCGGGTGCGTTATCGTGGTGCAAGAGTACTTTTTCTTCGTCAAATGTGATCGTTTTTTCTTCAGATCGACATTGGATCGGCCCAATAAATCGACGTAGTATGCTCCTGTGATTGTTTTTCCCTTCTCCAAATAGTCAACGTGGATCACACCTCGCACGTCCCAAAAAACGGTGGCCATCATATTTCCGGCCGAAGGCAAGGTCTTCGCCTTCTTTGGAGCATGTTTACCAGGTAAAACCCACTGCTTCGATTATTCTTTGGTCTCTGGTGTGTACCAATGAATCCGTATCTCATCGACGGTCACGAAATAACGCAAAAACACCTCCGGATTTCGATTAAATAGGGCCAAGCACGTTTACACAATCGCGCCTTTTCTCCGGTGTGAGCAAACGCGGCACCCATCGCGCGGACAGCTTTCTCATGCCCAAAATCTCGTGCAGGATATGGCTAATGCGTTCAGTTGAGATGCCTGCCATCCCAGCCAACTCGCGAACTTTCTCTCGGCGGTCCGCCAATACGAGATCATGGATTTTGTCCACGGTTTCCTCTATGGTAGCGTTTTCGGGCCGCCTGGACGCGTTCATCAAAAACCGACGTGCGGCCACGGCGAAACTCTGCGAACCAATGGTGGACGATTGTACGGGAACGTGAATGGGTCTCATAAACACCGTCGAAGATGGGCTTGATTTCTTCGCAGGTTTTGCTACTCAAAAACAAGAATCCGATCACGGAGCGATACCGCTCTTTTTCCGTGGTCGCAAAAAATACTAATACGATGTTTTGAAATCGCTGTCAAAACAAAACTAAGCGTCAGATTGTCACCAAGTTTTGAGAGGCGGGCTAAAAAAAGGTTATATTAAATAATGGTACACTTATTCTGGATCAGTAGCGTCTCGTACTTTTTAATTTGTTTTCATATATATAGTCTGATTCTTGTAATCAAAGTGTTAAAATATTTGCATATATATAACTGGTAATTGAACAAAATTTATAATATCTATCTTTGTAAGTTGAAATTATGCTCGCTTTGGGGAGAATAGTGGAATCAAATAATCAAGATTAATTTTAGATTTGTATACAACGCCAAAAAGGCTTACGTTTAATAAGCGCGGTGTTGACTCTGGTAAAATTAACCAAGTTAACAGCCGAAAATATTTGACGAAAGCAAACGGTCTCAAGGAAACAACGCTCTAAATAAATTGCCTAATTTGTCTGTTCGATGGGTTATCTCTCTAGCTCCACAAATTATGCAATTACGAGAAAAATGTGAGCAGGCTTTAATTTGACAGATGAATAGCCCATTTTACGCCTGACTCCTCAGTAATAAACTTTTAATTATCAGATCTTATCACGGCCAGAAATTCAACAAGAAAATTATTCATCACTCCGCATTACCATAATAATTGAGGTGTGTACCCCTCCGCCCCAATTTCCGCCGCTGTTTTGCTGGGTTGCCGCGACCCCGTAACACGGCGTTTCCGTCGACCACTGAATTTTCAAGCGCTGTCCTAAATATTTCAGTAAGTCATCTAGAACTCTGTTCTAAATACGGAGGTAATTATGTTCTGGAAAACGATTATTACCTCCTCTGGCTTATGTCTTAATCTACGGAAGTTACGGTCTTAATAAAAAATAAACACGATTCTTGATTTAAAAGGCGGTGAGTGTAAAAATACGGGATAATAATTTAGTAGGTACACTGAGAAGCTGAAGGTGCCATTTCACGACGCCATGGGCACTCGGTATTTGAGAGTCAATATTAGGGATTTAATGCTGTTTAAACGTAGGATTTAAATAATCTGCGTCCGATTTAACATCAAATAATTGATTCTGTTTTAACATTTTTAATAATGAAAAAGTAAAGTGTAAGGCAAGTAACCGCTTAATTAAAATTCTTCAGTGCATTACCTCGTCAATTCAGGGGGTATTTTCATTTCTTTAAAATAGTATTGATTAGTCTGTGGAAGTTTTTATGAAAACCGAAAGTCCTAAATAGAATGAAAATATCCTTCCCCACAAAAAATAGATTTCTTTGAAAAAATGTGTTTCACATAAAGAAACTACTTGAATTAAATATAATTTAAGATTAATGTTATTGCTTTTTTTTTGTAGCGAACAAAATATTAAGAAAGAAGATATAGAAAGAACAAATATTTGTTAGGATATATGTTATCAAAAGTAAATTGCTTAGACAAAATTATTTCTTTCATATAAACCCGGTACAGTTCCAAAGGAATACTACCAATAAGAACATAAACGTTAAGAAAACGTTGTTCTTAACGGTAACCGAACGTTACGCAACGTTTATAAACAACGTTGAAACGACATATCTATGTCCCGACAAAAAACGTTGACAAAAAGTTACTTATTAGGCGCTATTTCACATCATATGCTAATGTTATTTTAACGTTTAATTTTTAATAGAAAATATCGTTAAATAGAAACGTTTAGCACAAGGTGTATTTTAACGTTTAATAAACCACCTCTGTAAAACGTAAAAAGTACGTTTATAGTGCTACGTGACATTATCGTTCAAAACAAACGTTTATTGCTAAGTGGGGTTCAACGTTAATAAAATTTCTATATCAAACCTTTATAAGATTTGATAAAGTGACATATATATCTAGATGTGATATATATGTCACTTTATACTTACAGTGTCGTTTTATGTGTTGATAACGAAAAAATGGCTATAAATTAAAAGTCATAATGTCCATTAATAAATTTAATTTTATTTTAATGAATTAATTAATTCAATGATCATATCATAGTATTGAACTCAGGATAAGCTCTTCAATGAAACATAATGCTTCTTCAGAAAAACTACATAAATGTAGTTACCTATAAATATAACACAATGCATTAATAATAAAAATATAAAGATCATAGAACTCTTTACCAAAACTAAGAAAGTAACGAGGTTATTTCATTTATAGATATATACATTTTCCCTTTTTCTGCACATGGTCTTCTACCCAAACAGTCCATTGGGGCTTTGGCATATTTCAATCAGTCCTTCACTGCACTTTCTGCTGTATGTATTGTTTAATTGTAACTTTAAATGGAAGACTCAAACAATGGGTATCATAAGTAACACCAAGGACTACAGGCTGTAAATTTTAGGTATATATATATAAGTTAATGTTTACTTTGATTGGATTCCTAGATTTTTGTATTACAAACGAATGAAAGTATTTAATACTCACTGTATATTGTTACCATAGTTTCCGTATTATTTCTGGTTCTCGTTTTGTGAAAACTAAGTATTCCTTCCCTTCCAGTTATACTTCACTGCAACGACGTCATGTAACAGTAATTAGAATCTCTTATACAAGAATCTAGATTAGAACCATCAGCATTCGCTTACCTATATATTTGAAAATAAAGTAAGAAGGTGGTGTAAACTAAGAAACCAGGTTATTCAAAAACAAATTTTAGAATATAGTTAAATTTTCTGACATTAGTTTCCTTATTTTAAGATGGCTACTATGCTGTTTTGCCAATTGTATATATGCATATGTATAATTATACGTGCAATGTGCATCGTATATGCAAATAACTAATAGACTTAATTGATGGAGTACTTACCTACTCACCGTTTAGTTAAATACACTGATTGCTACGTATCACACATTAATATAAAACTTTGTTATAAAGATAAAGAAAAGTTCTAACACTCGACTAGTGTAGTAAACATGTGACTGCAAGTGCAACGTGCACGTTGCAGATGCGCAACAGGGGTGGAAGAGTTTATATGAAATGGGGGAGGAATGATACATTCAGCAGTAGTGCAGTTTTAATACAATAATTCTGTTACCTATTGTTAAATACATTTTGCATTCATTTATGCAAAAGCACATCTTATGTTAAAACAAACAAATTTAGCACCATTTTTTGACTTCATCACAAATTGAATTACATATAGGATTGCAGTTAATAGTTTTTCATATTTCAACGTTGCTTTTTAACGTAGATTAGACGGTGAAACTACAACGTTTTATTTTAGTTATATTTAAACTATGCGTTACATTTCAGTTAATAATTTCATATTGCAACGTTGTTTTATAATCTAGAATAAACGATGCGACTACAACGTGTTATTTTAGTTAAATTTAAACTATCCGTTACATTTCTTAGTGAATATAACGTTTCTTCAATGTGTAGTTAAAAGTTGGTTATATAACAAACGTGTTAATTATAACCATTAACGTTGTTTCAACCAATACAACGTTAAATTCACGTAAATGTAACCAACTTGTTCTCACTGGGATAGTTTTCTGTGCAAGATTGTAGGTCTATTAGTCTATTACCGGTTATCGGAAAGGCATTAGATAGTTTAATTATAAATAGAATACTAATTTTTTATGCGATCACAAATTGCTATGAATGTAGGGCAATATAGATTTAGTAAGGGTAAATCAACTATAGATGCGATAGATAGGGTTGCAAATTTTGTTAAAACCCCCAGGTTAGAAAAAGTATATAGCGCAATTATATTGTTAGATATTAAAGGTGCTTTTGATAATGCTTGGTGACCAAAAATTATAGTACAACTAAAGCGTAAAAGTTACCCAAGTAATTTAGTTAGACTCGCTAGCGGATATATCTCTGATAGAGTCGCAATAATTGAGGAAACGGGTATTAGTATTACCTACAAGGGAAATTGCTAATAGTTGTTCACAGGGTTCACGTTCTGGACCGGTACATTGGAATATTTTATACGATAGCCTCTTTGAAATTATATTACCAAAGGTTGTGAGACAGTCGCGTTATTAGTTGAAGCAGCGCAATATAATACGTTAAAAAATAGGGCTAATCAGGCTTTAGCAAATATTTTAAATTGGAGTTTAGATAATAAATTAAATCAGAGGCGGTATTTTTTGGCAAACCGAGACAAAGAAAGCCTACATTTAAATTAGGGGAGGGTAGAATTTATTACAAAGAATTTGTTAAATATCTTGGGGTTATTTTAGATGATAAATTAAATTTTAAAGCGCATATTCAGTATATTACCGCGAAGTGAGTAATAAAATTAGAGCATCAGCCAGGGTTACGTGGAGTTTAAACGCGGCAGGTACTATTTACAGGGGCGCTATTGAACCGGCAATGTTGTACGCGGGGGCGATATGGGCAGACGTGTCTAAAATTAAAGAAACAAAAAAATCAAACCAACGCAAAGATTGTTAACGGTTAGAGCGGCGAACACGTATTCATTTATTTCGGTAGATGCGGCGTGCGTTATTTTGGGTATTTTACCAGTAGATTTACGTTTGAGGGATTTGAGGGAAATTTCGTAGGGACGCGAATAAAATAGGGTTTGAGGATGTGACTACAGCAACGGGAATTCGATTAGAACAGGGTGATTTAGAAAGGCGAGTAGATATAGGAGACCGAATTCATCCCGCGCAATTAAAAAGTATGTTATAATAAATTTATAGACACTTTTCGAGAGGATTTAGAAATTTTTACGGATGAGTCGAAGGGCAAGGATGGTACAGAGTCGGCTTTTGTTTTTTATAATAGGGGTAAGGAAATACATAATCAAAATTTTGAACTACTGAAAAATGCGCTGTATTGATGAATATGATAGCCTATTTTCTCAACAGCAGCATGTATGGAACTATGAGGTGAGGATATTTTTTCATACTGTATTTAGTTTTGTTTATATGTTTCAATATTAAAAATATTTTTCACGGCCTAGTATTAATTAAATACTAATTAAAAACTACATTTTCTAAAAATCGCCAATTCTAAAAGAAGCGTTAGAGATAGGTATAAGAACACCTGTAGCTTTTTGATAGAGGATTCAATTCTACATCGCATGGTGTAAAAATATACAGGGCGTTCCATTTAAAAAAGAACTTTTAGTACTAAGAAGTTACCCCAAATCAACTCTAGATTATGGGATACCTGTATAATTTTGTTTACTTTTTATTCCCTGGTTAAATAGTAGAGGACTCATACCCTCCGTAGTCAACATAAAGACTCTCTATCTTTTACGATATAGCCGTTATACCCATTTACAGCATGATATTTTTTTGAATTTTTTTACAAAAACCAAAATAACTTTTGGAAACAGTAACCGATAGGTAAGTAGATGTTTTATAAAATTGGCATTAAAATTCCTAGTAGAACCTAAAAATGTACTAAAAAATATAGGTTTCTATTCAAAATATCAAAGTTGGACATGACTTTCCATGTAACCGGAAGTGCGATATAGATGAAATTATTTTTTCTAAAGAGATCATAGCCAACTATGCTTAACCTCAAAGTTTCAAAATCGAGATATCATTACAAAGTGAAAAACTTTTAATGGACGGGTTCCGTGAATCACCCTATATATAAAGACGGAAAGAAAATTGTTTTGATGTCGCATGATCCTTATTAACCAATTAATAAAACAAGTTTAACGAAAAGAGATCACTTTGATGTTACTATCAGTATTGCTAGAGATATAATAATATTAATAATTCATGCCTTGGCATCCCCAATAGCTTTAACAGATATAAGTTCCAAAATTATATTTGAGCGCAAGATGTCTTGTATTTCAGGCATTTAGCATTCATATTAATAGTTAAGTTTTCGTAGAATAGCAAACTGAAATTTCCTTATGACATAAAACTTTTATAGCACTGTATTGCATTAAAGTAGCTAACAAAGGAATTACTAATTAACATTGCAATTATTTACGTCCTTCAAAGGGAACATAGAGGTCGTCAGCGTAATTTAACGCAACATTTTATAGCTTTAAGACACATTCATATTTATAATATGCTTACAAAATTTACTTATCTAGAAGTGGTAGCGCCGCCAACGTCTATAAAACTTAATAATTGAATCGGTTCCTTCGTATAGCAAAGCGTTCGTTTATAATTTCCCATTATCTTCGCCTTCTTCTCTATCCTTAATTTACGCTCATGCCTTGGTAGTGTCTTTACGAAATACTGCTCGTAACATAATTTAAGCGGCACACAAATGCGGTATCTTGCAACTTGCTTGGGATAGAATGCACGCCGCCGTATCGAGCAGTAAAAATGTTATTTGTTATGCTAAAATGCATTATCGTCTTGTGAGTTATTGCCCTTATGCAATTTTTATTTCGTACAAGACGGAATGGGAGACGTGGATTTTTAACTTATAATGCTAATTCAACTCGTGAATTCTTAAATTTGTGCATTTTCAAATAAATGTGGAATATAAAATGCATTTTGTGTGTTCAAATTTAAATTAAAAACTGTAATTTAACGGTAGTAGGAAGTAGTTCTGCCTTTTACTATTTGCCATCTATATCATTGCAGAGGTCCGTTAAGTTGGCTAACACTTTTGAGATTTTGAAATTTAACTACAGCATCGGCATCGTTTCGTGTTGATTTATACTCTAAAGAAAAATATGTGCTGTTACGGTTCTGGAGTTATTTATATTGTTATTTATTTATTTATTTGTCATAAGTTAGAAAAATATCGACATTGTTGGATTACAGATTCTTACAAAATTCTTTTGGCATTTGCCATTGTAACGATACACTGAGAAAATGTGTAGAAATTAGATTATAAATTCCTTTATATTCATTACTAAAATAATTATTGTCAAAAGGATAATGTGTTGTTTATTAATAGTAAAATAATCAGATGTTACATTCAATGGAAATAAATGTTAATATACTCTGTTGTTGAAATCCTGCATAATAGCGTGGATTATACAGTGTGTAAACAGGGATAACGCCATGGTCTCTGGTGGTCAAAAGGTGGATTAGATCTATAATTTAAAAATAATATGCAATATACAGGATGTTCCAAAACTTAGCAGCACATCAAAGTTGTTTTTCTTAATGGAACGCCCTGTATTTTATGGCATTTTTGAAGTGTACGCTAAAAACTAGAACAATTTTATTTCCCTATACCTAATCTTTATAGTTTATGAGATATTTCAATTTGTTTGAAAATGCAATGTTGCAAAAAAAGTCTAGTATCTCGGCAAAGAATTAATTTAGGGAAGTGAAACGAAAACCGTAAATGGCTGATCCTTTGGCTGATTGAATGCAACATTCAACGTTGTCCAGTAGTCTACAGGATTTTCAAACATATAAGTCAAACTTTGTGAATTTTACTCGTGGGTAACTTTATTTTAAATGGAACACCATAGATAGAAATTTTTATTTTCTTTAAACCAGTATTAGGAGCCCCTATACCCATCTCGACTAGTTTTTAAGTTATTTGGGTTTTTTAGGTGGTTTAAGTAAATTGTCATTACTCTAACTTAATTTAATCTAGCTAGCTGGTGATTTTTCTGAATGTGTCAATTTGGCGTGTACCCTGTTAGCATCATGAAAGCATACTCGTTGCAAGGAAGAACTGATATGATTTTAGTTATTGGTGAGTGTCAAAAAAATTGCTTCCATGCGTCTCGGGTGTATGCGCACAGGCACCCTAATCGAAAACATCCGGATAAAACGGTATTTGAAAAACTGTTGGACCGATTTCGTACCACAGGCAACGATGCTTACATAAAACGATATAAAACAATTTGTAAGCGAAGAAAATCAATTTGTGGTATTAGGAGCAGTCATTGAAGAACCGCATAGCAACACAAGAAAGAGCTAAGGAATTTGATATATAAGTCACATGAGTGTATCTAGGATCCTGAAAAAACACAAATACCGTTCCTTCCACTTTCAACACCACCAACAATTATACGCTATGGATTATGAGCGAAGAGTTGATTTTTGCGTATCGGCGCTCGATAGATACGCAGAAGATAATGATTTTTTTTACTATGTTCTATTTACTGACGAATCCACATTTCATAATAACGGATTAATAAACCGTCACAATTTCCATTACTATAATACCGAAAATCGTCATCTTTTTCGTACCTTTGGCAGCATAGGTGGAGTTTGAACGTGTTTGGAGGCATTGTAGGTGATCATGTAATTGGTCCAAATTTCTTCAATAGACACCTAAATGGAATCGAATTTCTAAGCTTCCTTAAAAGAGACTTTTGGGCCCTTTTGGAAAACATTCCTTAAATATTAGAAACCGGATGTGGTTTCAATTAGACGGCGCTCCTGCCCATTTCAAACGGTCTGTCAGAAACTACCTTCATAGAAAATTTCCTAATAGGTGGATCGGAAGAGATGGCCCATGCAACTGGCCACTGAGGTCTCCCGACTTGACATGTATGGACTTTTTTCTATGGGGATATGTAAAAGGCATCGTTTACAATATCCCTCCTACTACCGCAGAGAATATGAAAATGAGAATTAGAAACGCTCTCAGCTCAATAACACCAAATATGCTGAGAAACGTTAGAAGAGCATTTGAAGAAGGAGTTGTGGAGAAAATGGCAACTATGTTGAATGCTGGTGCCTTTTTATTTATTTTATTACGTTTTTTTTTTCTTTATTTTATAGATACATACAAAAATCCCTCGTTGTTAAATTTTTATACAAAAATATTTACTGTTTCTTGTTTAGTTTGAATACACTTCTTAGCGTTTATGATATTTAGGTAAATTATGAAAAAACAAAAGTTTCTTCGAACAATAAAATTAATTAAATAAATTAATGTAAAGATACACAGGATGTTCCATTTAAAATAGCAGAGTTAGGGACGGAAAAAAATTTATTGTTTGCCAGCAACTAAATCATATCAGTTTTTCTTGCAACGAGTATGCTTTAATGGTGCTGACGGGATGCACGTCAAATTGACACGTTCAAAAAAACCACCAGCTATCTAGATTAAATTAAGGTAATGACAATTTACTTAGACCACTTAAACAAAACCAAATAACTTAAACTGTTCGCTAACTAGTGGAAATAGGTATAGGGAGTCCTAATACTGGTTTAAAGAAAATAAAAATTCCTAACTATCACCGTAAAAATATACGGGGTGTTCCATTTAAAATAACAAAGTTACGCGCGAGTAAAATTCACGAAGTTTGACTTAGGTACTTGAACATCCTGTAGACTACTGGACAACGTTGAATGTTGCATTCAATTAACCAAAGGATCTGCTAGTTACGGTTTTCATTTCACTTCTCTAAATTTATTCATTTTCGAGATACTTGACTTTTTTGCAAGATTGCATTTTTAAACAAATTGAAATATCTCATAAACTATGAAATTAATTAAAATTAAATTGTTCTAGTTTTTAGTGTACACTTCAAAAGTGCCATAAAATACAGGGGGTTCCATTTAGAAAAACATAACTTTGATGCACTGCTAAATTTTGGAACATCCTGTATCTTGCACATAATTTTTAAATTGTAGATCTAATCCGCCTACGCTGTTAAACCCTGTATAGATAGTAGTGTTGCTATCTGCAATATTATCTGGTATGACGCATATCCACTTTCTATATTAATTGTTCATAACAAGTTGCCCAGCCCTTGCTTTATTCATCGTCGAACTTCACCGATGAAACCGACCAATAAGACGACATTATTTTACCGTCTAAAATTACAATTTAAAAATTAAAAATAATTAAAATTTGTTAGTATATACGTTCTTGCTGATTTCTGTTTGTGTCTGATTGTTGTGTATCTTATGTAATTTCAATGATAAAACTAATGGATGCAAACATGGAGTAAAATGTTAATCGATTGGAGATGCTACAATTAGTAAACATATTTGGTAAGTACCTAATAGGTAATATAATATACTTCGTAGTGGATGCTTATGTTTTGATAGAAAATTAACATAACACTTGCGCACTGGTGATGGTTTTGTTTTATGTTAATGAAGTAACACATGTTGGAATTTTGCAAATTGTCTTATTAGTATAACATTAGTGGTTTTCAAAAAGTATAATTAGATTGATCCAATTGACCTTAACGTTTGCAAACGGTGCTAAATCAAAAGTGTCTGCGTTTGATTCAACGAATTCAAGTCAGCTGCTAGAGTAATCTGAAGGATCTTCGATCACGATCGGATCGATTAGATTGCAGTTTACGAAAACGCTTAGTATAAATTGCACAGTGTATCTTCTCTAAACTTTACTTTTATGCTACGTTAGAATTTTCAATCGATTTGCTTTTTTAGCTCTGACGCGTTCTTTTATATCCGTCAGCGCAAATAGAGAAAACTCTTGCGGCGTTCTTATATTAGCTCTGAGATGCTTTAGTGTAGCTCTTTCTGCTCGGGATTATAATCGGGAACTCGCAGACTTTGAATGGTGGGGGAAGGCAACCTAACATGAGCAAACCTTCATTTGCTACCTTTCTTTATTTTGTTAAGTTGTCTTTTGGTGATTTCTTTTAAAATCGGTGAACAAATTAATTTTTTTCATTATTTTCGTATTTATGTACCATACACAGTATACCAGTAGCGCCACTATAGGTTTCTCTGCTCCCTCTTTCGTTCTTTTATTCCTGTGTAACTCCTTTGTCTCTGAAATCACGTGGTCAAGAAAACTTGCTGTTCTGTTCGCTCGAACGAGTGGGAATTTGAACGTAACATTAGTTTTTGTTTTCAATTCCAGTTTAGTATTTACCTATCATGCAGTATTAATCGTCCAAAAATGTATCCCTTCAATAACGAAAAATGTATATTATTTACTTGATTGATTGTGCTTCAGCGGATCTCTTGGTTAATATATCTTGCTTGTTTATAATATGCAAGGTGTTAAGTAAGAGTCAAATTTTGGTTGAAAAAGCTACAAGCAATGTTATTTCTGAGTAAATTTAACGCAAGGATTTGAAAACAATTAAGGGAATGACAGTTTTGGAATGATTTAGAGTATTTATGTGGTAGTGTACATCATTTTGTAATTTTAAAATTGGGGTAACAACAACTCTAAATGACACTTAAAGATACTTATACCTACATAAGATTCTTTTGAAAAAACTGCCAAAATATTATTCCAAAAAGTGGAAACGACGTCATTGATCCTTATCCCAACCCTAATACCTACCTAATATCTATAATGTGTTTTTATTTGTATTAGTTATAGTAGTACAATTAGAACAAATAAAACGGGAAGCATTAGATAATGTAAAAATAAATATCTACTTATTGTTGCATGTACTTACAAACATGTAGAATGGGTTCGGTTGCCATCTGTTCAAGCAGCCTCTCCACCAACAAGTCGTCTTCCGGGTAAAGTTCGTATTGTGTTATTCGCAAATGGAATTTTTCGAGATCGCTTAAGTTGCTCCTGCAACAATGCAAAATATTTAAGCATACAGGAACAGTCATTATACATGTTATATAATATAGATTGCGCGAATGAATCAAGTCAAATAGAAACCCTTTGGTAGGTTATTTTTAGTTAGGAATAAAATAATCGGCCTTAACAAAATCGCTAATGTCTGAGGAACACAATTTTTGAAGGAATGTTTACTTTTCTTAAACTGTAACAAAGGATCTTCGTTGGTTTTGAAAAATAGAAAAAATAAAAATACAAAGCACACGATGCACCTATAAAACAAGGTTTTATTGAATATGTATAAATAAATTGTCCGGCATAAATGTTGCAACGTATAAAAATTCTTTTCGCTTTGAAATCATACACGAATTTTCAAATTCACGAGTGATTCAAACATTCACGAATCATGTATCAAGTGCAGTCGTACTCTCTCCCAAAACGACTTGATATGAATTGATTTATATTTAGTGAATCATTCAGCTCATGTTAGTGCTGTGTATTTTAACCGGTTAACCGGAAGAATCGTAACCGGTTAATCGATCACGGCGGTTGATAGGTCATGACGACGAGTTAACCGGTCGCGAAAGTTAACCGGTCACGGCGAATAATCGGTCGGGTCGGTGAAACGGTCAATTCGATTGAGCTAAAAATATAGTGGAGCTGTTTTATAACTATAGCAACTGATAACTAATTGCCTATAGTTCCCCAAATCACAATGTTTGTACGAAAATGAATACAATTGAAACTTGCCTGGGTAAGTTCAGTGACGTGCAAGTTATAAGTCCGTAACATACATATGTATACGTTTTTGGCGAGCACTTATGTGATCGTATGTACTACCCGTATGCATAATCGTGCGCATGTGTTGTAGGTAGTTCCGTACGTACCGCAGCATCGAATGATTAGTAGTTAGCATCGTCAAGAACAGTTGGAAAAACTTATGCACTAAATTCCTTTTTTGTGTTACTTTCTTTTATTTACGCGCAAATAACAACGTTTACTGCCCTACATCTAACGTGTCGAAATATAAAAAAAAAGCATGAGTAAAGTCTACTTCAAAAATACCTGCTCAATTTGTTACTTAAATGAAGAAATAGCATACATAACTATACCTTATTTTTTCAAGTAATTTTTTTACCAATTTTATGACTGTGTTGCGTCATATTTTTGCAATTTATGGAATATACCTATCAGTCAATAACTGTTTACAAGTAAATGACAAGAAATGCAAGAGCAAAGTAAATTGATATTGATATTGATATTGATATTTATTTGATCTTTGAATGTAAATACAAGGAATGTACATACATTATGAGATACGTCAGGTTAACATATTAAAATTGAAAATATTAAATTACACATATACACAGATGAACTATAAAAACATAAAACACAAAGTCTGAATAAATCTACTCTAAGAATTCCTTGATTGAATAATATGGCCTAGAAACAAAAAAATCGTGACAGGACCGACGAAAACTTTTAAAGTCTGTATGGTTTCGAATGCATTCCGGCAGCTTGTTTAGGCATTTAGCACCAATATAGTCTATCTTATTCTGACACACTGTTAGTCTTTGGAAGTCTGGGCGTAGTTGATTTTTATTCCGTGTTTGGTATGCGTGGTAATCACAATTTTTCCGAATGTCATTTTTCTTTTTGATGTTTATAACTAGGTTGAACATATATAGAGAGTAAAATGTCATTACTTTAAGTTTTCTAAACAATGGGACACAACTGGTTCGTGGAGGTACACCTTCAATTATTCGTATAATTTTTTTTTGAATTTTAAATACAGCTTCGGCGTGGCACTGTTACCCCAGACCACTAAACCGTATTGCAGGACCGACTGGAAGAGCCGAAATCATCTGCATCAGCACAGGTTTAGAGACGGTAGACCGCAACCTTCCGAATAAGTACACGACCGCGCTCAGTTTTTACATAAAGATTGAATCTGTGTATTCCATGTTAATTTACAATCGACGTATAATCCTAGAACTTTCACACACTCTACTTGCGGGATACTTTTATGGTTTATGCGAATGAGAATATTTTTGTCGATATGTTCGTTCATAGGATAATATTGAATCATTTGTGTTTTCTCAACATTGAGTTGTATACCGTTAGTCTTACACCACTGCTGCACATTCTGAATCACGATCTCCGTGGTCCTAAGAAGTTGATCTAGATTAGTATGTGTCACTGTTAGGTTTGTGTCATCGGCATATATGTTTACATCCACGGCGGTTGGGCATGATGATGTAAATAATTTAGGCATATCAATTTGAATAGACTTATTAGGTAATGGAAATAACTAACGTATTTAGGGTAGTATAAGGGATATAAATTACGTTATAGGAAAATCGTGCCACTAACAAGGGAACCTCGCGAACTGTAAATCGCAGATTTTGATGAAACTTTGTCAGTTTGTAGACTCCATGGAGTGTTACGCAAGGACGCTTTCCATTGCTGCGGAACTTCAACTTTAGGAGGAGCAATTTACCCTTGCAATTTGGGCCAAATTTTGTGTTTTCTGAATAACTTTTACACGGTAAGAGATAGAAGAAAGTTTCAATGGCGGACTTGTACCATTTAGTCAGCCCTTTCGGTTGGTATAGATATTTATACGGGTGTTGCAATAAACGTGAAATGACGTATGTTGTGCTTATTTTATAGAATTTCAGAAATCGGTTATAATGGCCTTTTTTGTGATCAAATAGTCTATAGAAAGGTATTTTAAAAAGTTATACAGGATGTCTACAAAAATATAAATTTTAGCATATAAGGAGATACTCCGTATACTGTTATCGTGGTTGCATTGTATGTCGAAAATCAGTGTAAACTTATACCAGGCGCTAAATGGTTATATGTGATAGTTTTCGAGTTTGGATGTATGTAAGATTATATTATCCCCGAAATGAAAACAATAGGTCACATAGTACACTAATTGCTTGCTTCTACTATTTTTGGAGAGATGTGAGCAGCGAACGTCTCACTTGCAGATATTTTTATTTTATCCGGGACAATTGGCCAACTTGGCACACATATCCCTCGGTGCAATGTATATCCCAATTTTTATTCAAATTCAGTTCATATAGTTTTGTAGTGGCAGTAGCTATCATGGTTCATATCAATCCAGCAAATATTATTCATCTGCTAATACTTTCATATAATTATAATGAAAACCAAATAACACAAAATAATCCCAGTGAAATAGAATTACATGATGCTGTGAGAATTCTAATCGATACAAGTATTCGCGAAACAACGTTCGCAGTAGAAACAATAGAAGCATTAGAATTTGAATATATGGATCGTCCTCGAGTTATTGAAACAGCAGTTGAAACCGAGCCTTCATCGTCCTACGATTTAGAAGATGCTGAAGAAGAGTATGAGGAGACATGCGCTTTGGAAGATGATAATATTACTCCAGATTACAAAAGGAGAGCTGTTGAGTTTTGGACTGATTCGAAATCAAAGCGACGATCGTAAAGTTCTGCAAACAGCACATTTAGGAAAGTAACATCGGTTCAGCAGCTGTACAGATGGGAAAAACACACAGAAAGGGGTGAAGGGAATAGGGATAAATGGCTGGAAATTGCAGAACACGTATTATGTAAATTTTCATCAGCTATGGATAAAAACGCCGTAGTATATGATATAGATCTGCGGCAATGAGCGCTAGAAACAAACGCAAACATTGGGCTGGAAAATTTCGGAGCATCTAAAGTCTGGATTTTGCAATTTAAAAGAAATAATAAAATTACATCTAGAGAGATAACTAAATATGTTGACCGAACTTATGAAAAGGAGAAAGAGAAACTGGAAGCGATGGCTACAAACTTTGTCAATTCTGTAAAACCGTGCATCGAAGCATGTGGAGCAAAAATTGTCTATAATGCAGACGAAAGTGGATTTAATTTAGAATTGCATTCTGGTCGAAGTTACGTTGGAGGCAAAGCCGTTGCATACACTGCGCATTTTGTATCGGCCACAACACATAGTTACACAATACCTATAATATCGGCTGCAGGAAAACTTGTGTCACCTGGCGCCTGGTACAAGTTTACACTTATTTTATACATAACAGTATACAGAGTATCTCCTTAGAATAACGAAATATGCTAAAATTTATATTTTTGTGAACACCCTGTTTTTAAATTACCTTTCTATAGACTATTTGATCACAAAAAAGGGCATTATAACCGATTTCTAAGCGCAAATACGTCATTCCACGTTTATTGGAACACCCTGTATATAAATATCTATATCAATCGAAAGAGCTGACTAAACGGTACAAGTCCGCCATTGAAACTTTTTTTCTATCTCTTACCGTTTAAAAGTTATTCAGAAAAAAACAAATTTGGGCCAAATTGCAAGGGTGAATTGCACCCCCTAAAGTTGAAGTTCCGCAACAATGGAAAACATCCTTGAGTAACACTCCATGGAGTCTACAAACTGACAAAGTTTCATCAAAATCTGCGATTTACAGTACGCAAGGTTCCCTTATAAGTGATAACCAACAAGTAGTACCGCAGACAATTATTATACCCAACATAAATGATTACTTACGAATAAGTATTTTACCAACTTACATTGTTGGGTAAGTTACTCGCCTATTGTTAACAAAATACATTTTCATTTACTTGCGAGGTGTCCTGCATATTTATAAGGTATGGATTTTGTTTCAGTCAATAAGTTGTGCTTCAAACTACTTCATAAATAGCTAACACCTAAGAAAAGTGGTTTTTTATACGTAAATGCAAGGCCTTAGATAAACTGATACGAGAATCGCAATTTAGTATAAATTTATAAAATCCAAAAGTATTGATATGCTCAAAATAAACAAAAAATACTGTTGTATATAAATTTAAGCTTCTAAATATGCGCAAGGATGAAGCAAGTTATAGCAAACTTTAAAAATAAAACATTAAGCTGACGTCTCAATTTGTATAACAATATTATTTTTGAAAATTGTAGCAGACGTACAATAAATAAAACTGCCTTTTAATTGATTACGGCGGTTATCCGACCAAAGCGCATAATCGGTCAAGACGGTTAATCAGTCACGACAGTTAACCGGTCACGCCGGTTATGATCAGTTATACAGATTATCTGGTAATCTACATATCGTTAACCGGTTATGAAATCTGTTCGGTTGCCCAGCACTAGTTCGTATAAACAAGCATATTCGTTGTATGTGGACTAAAAACAAGAGCGCCCGCAGCTTAATGATGCGGGACTCAAATTTCACTTTTATTTCATTATATCGCTAATAAAAATGATAAACACAATTATTATATCCGCCGATATCATCAACTTATAATACATGTAATATCATTATGTCGACAACAAACAATTTCAAAAATTCAACCGTAAATGTAAAATAAAATATTTCAATAAATGCTACAGGCACTAATGATTTCATTAAATTTATCTCGGTATTGCATATTTACAGACAATAGTATATACATAGGCCGTTCTTGCTGACGATTAATATTCGCTACAACAATTTATAGGAATTCTTTCGTGACAACGTACGTTACGGATTTGACGTTTAACTTCCAACAATAGTGTTTTACAATTTTTTTTATTCTTTTCATTGAAAAATAAATCTCAAGGCCATGGAACATCTTTAGAAATAAGGGGTAAAATTGTTGCCCATTTCATGAAATTTATTTATAATTTGCTTTTTATTCTTATTTAATTTAAGGTGGATGTCTGCATGTGACGGCATGGCGTCAAGCAAAAAAAATAATATTGTTTGTTAATTATAAAGACAATGGGGAAATTAAAACATAGATGGGGATATGATAGGAAAATTATAATTATAGATGGAATAAATTAAAAAAAAATATATAATTTAGCAAAATTGTAAAGACGTGTGGGGAAAGTAGATTATTCCATTCGTATACAATATTATATTGCTGGTAATTCAAAAAAAAAATGTGTTAACCAAAGTAAGCCGGTAGAATATCAAAGGTGCCGTCATATGTATACATCTTCGATATATTTTTTTTATTTCTCTCTATTTTATGAATTATATGTTGTGTTTAGTTCCTTTAAGGAACCGCATTTGTGCATGCCGGCGAAATACAAACAACGCTCGCTTTTTTGCAAATTGTTGCCTGGAATGTATTTTATATTTTAAAGTAGATGTACCATTTACCGACGCCGACATTTTAGAGAGACGTGACTTTTGTATTTCACTGTACTATATGCCGCGCTAAAGAACATTTTCGGAAGGCTGTACTCTCTCAACACTCACAGATTTTAATTTCTCAAATTACTTATTTTTATATACTCTTCCTTTATGGTCAATATCAAAACTATTAAACGTACTCACATGGAAATACGTATCTACCGTGTAATCCACTGTTGGTTTTTCTGTGATTGCTTATAACTTTTTGGCTAACACTACACACGTCTGTACTCGTAAAACATCTAGACTGGCTTTTCATAAATAAGTATGTAAGATTTTTGAAAATTAAGTTTGAATACACACCTAAACGAGTAACTTATTGTTAGCATAAGAATTACGAGGTTGTCCGTCCTTTATTATGTTTTTTTCTGCAAAAACAATATGTATTTAAAAGAAGAGGTTATGCAATAAAACACGCATGATTACAAAATGCCAAGCATATAAATAACTTCGAATATATTGTACAAACATAAATTACTCATCATATTATTTATAGAGTCCATTTTAGTATGGCCGCATTTTATGAGCAATTAATTTTTAAGTGCTGTATAATGAGTTTGAATTCAATACGTTAGAGATACTCTATGCCGGCACACCACAGCAACAAAAATAATCCAAAAAGATAGCAATTAACTCGAAACACATACAGTACGGCAACGTGTACATATGTACCTATATTCTTTTAAAGCCCCTTTGTGATGTTTCCCAAAGAAGAGAAAAGAACACATCAATGCGGGAACACTTACACAACAATGGCGTCATTATTTCACAGGCCGTTATTATATTTCGCGCAACACATTCTCTTAACAATGTGGAGACAAAAAGGAGCGTTTAATTTATCTAGATCCTTTCATGAACACCGAATTGCTCTGAGAATTTCTCAACTGTGTACATACATTCATGTATTCGCACACATACATATGTTTTCTGTGAGATTTTTCTGTTGCAGTTAAATAGTGCACGTGTAAAAGCATGTGCAGCTATTATTTTACTTGGTACCTGATGGCGATAAAAAAATTATATTCAGCGTTCTCATTCAAATATAATACAGTCAATACAAAAGTTTTGCGATAGTCATATTCATGCAAGATGTAATTCAATAACTCCGATTTTTTTTTTTGAAAATTCAGAATTTCGTAGTTTGCCAAGTTCAATCTCAGTTAAAGTACAATATTGGCGTTTATATGTATACAGGTAGTGTACAGGTTGAATAATGATGAATCTAAATTTGTTAATAAAAATTTAAGTTATAGCAAGAATTGCCCCAAAATTTGCATTTGAGAATGGAAACGATTTTTTTGTGTCCGATTCTTCACTACGCTACAATGTTTGTTATATCACTGACTTAGAAAGTATTGAGATTCTTTGCTAATATTGCACCTACTTGCCTCTTTGTAGGCATACCGTACGCGCTATTCTATATAATTGCGAACATCCGAATATTCCCGAAGCCTGCCGCTCTTATCCTGGCTGAAGCGACGATACGAAATGTATCGAAGTAGTCTGATTTGGGAAACGCAACGCATTCATTCAGGATGAGCGTATTTACAAAATTTACGTAGTGTCTACCTACCTAGTTAGAAATAAAAAAAATGATCGCATATCCAATATTCGAAATAGTCACTAACAAATTATTTGCCTTTTGTTTTTTCAAGTAATATTTAAATACCTACTTCTGCTAGTAATTGCGCTTGATATTTTCAGTAAACGTCCGCACAATAATTGGTGTTTGTTTGAAATTGTCTTTTAATGAAAAGCAAACGGGCTTCGAAAATGGAAATTGAAATAAGTTTCAAGCAATGAAAATATTTCCGGTTAAATTATGATTAGAACTTATAAAATAAATGAAAGGGAAAAAATAGAAAAAACAGTATTAGTTGCAGCCAAACAAGTGCTTAAATAAAAATGTACACTCAATACACGACATAACTAATTATAGCAAAAGTGCACCAATAAGTAGATGTAATAAATAATGGCATGAATATGTCTGCCTAATGATAACCCATCTGCCGCCCTGTGCAGCTCTTATTTGACTACTGATGCTTATTCACCTATTCGAGCGATAGATATTACGTCCCCACTCCCGATTTTTGCGATGTCGATAATTCACAATGTATCTAGTATTTGGGGTTGAAAGATATACTGAACCTCGATACAAAAAAAAAATAACATCTGTGAAAACTTGACTAAGAAAATCCAAAATATTGTAGAAGAAAACATAAAAATAAATAGAAGACAAAATTGCCCCGGGAACAACGAAAATATTGTAACGTAAATAAAAAACCTATAATAACTCTTCAAAAAACAAAAAAAGCATCCAAGCAATGGAAACTACAAAGCAGAATATAAAAACTAGAGAGAATATACGAGACACTTAATAAAAAATACTAAAATCCAATATTGGTAAAACTTAATGAAAAGATAAAAAAACCAAATAGGCAAAGAAAAAAAGAGAACATGCAGATCATAGAAATAATGAAAGAAGAAGGAACAATCACAACAGAGCCAAAAGAAATATCAAATGAGTTCAATAGATATTTCACGACGGTTGTAAAGAAGTTAGCCCAACAGCAAATAGAAATCTAGAACAGAACAACAACAAACCACCTTTACAAAAAGATAAATTTATATTCAATGACACAACGGAAGAAGAGAAAAAATAAAAACACTAAAAAATAATAAAGCTCCTGGTTCTGATAAAATCATAAACAATATAATCAAAAGAAACGCAATTAAACTAGCACCCATTTCAACTATACTAATAAATAAACTCAAAACTCAAGCTCTACCTCAACACTGGCATAATAGTCCCTATTCATAAGAAAGGCAATACGCAGAATCCGCAAAATTATAGACTCATTTCTCTATTCAATGAACAAAATTTTGGAAAAGATCATACAAAAACAAATAATGGAACATATACAAACGCACAACATAATAAATTACGGCCAATATGAATTCCAGCCAAGATCCAGCACGATGTCAGCAGCCTATGATTTGACTAATGCTCTTAAAAACGAAATCGATCAAAAGAGTTGCAGTAGTTTTTATGTATAGATATGAAAAAGACTTTCGATACGATATCCAAGAAAAATTAATAGAGAAACTGCATTATTATGATCTTCAAAATATAGAACTGAATATGATGAAGACACATTTACATTTACGGCAGAAAACAAACAAGAAGAGTAAATAGCATTGCAGGTGCACCTATGTATGCTGATTTCGGAATACCACAAGATGCAACTCTGCCTCCAATCTTATACACCCTATATATGTAAATTATAAAAATTTACAATTGCGTACCTGGTGAACTAAAAGAATTAGATACTAAAAAATTGAAAAACAGACTATATATATACTTACGTAATTGAAAGAGCATTTTATACTATTGAGAAATTTATGCAGTCGAGTGGTAACTAAAGGCATCACTTTTATGTTTTTTGACAAAAGTACTTTTCGATTACTTGTACTTTTCAAATTATGTTTTGACAATGGTATTATATGTATTTATTATATATATATATAATATATATATATTATATATATATATATATAATATATATAATATTATATATATATATATATATATATTATATTATATATATATATATAATATATATATATCTATATATATATTATATATAATTATATATTATATATATATATTATAATATATATTAATATATATATATATATTGATATGATAAATATATGGAGATGATCAGTAGCTGTAGCTGATAGTTCTTGTATTGGAATTCAAATAAATACTGTTAAGAATTTCTTCCACAGAATATGGTTTTATTTAATACTGTTAGATTTAAGCCTTAGTGACGTTTCGGGCCCTAAATTTATTTGGCCTTCTTCAGACAGCTGTTTACAATAAATGATTTATGTACCAAGTAACTTCATTAGTAATAGTTGAAGATTACTTACATTCGGCAAAAAAGAGGAACAAATATTTGTAATTCTTGGCAAAAAAATCTAATCAGTACATTTCCGGCTTAAATTAAAATTACCATCTCACTTCTTCTCCCACACATTTGTTAATCACAAAATTTAATTTAAAAACTATTGTAATGGGACAAGGACAACACTTTTAAAACATTGTTAATTGTTAAAAATATTAAATAAAGATATTGACGAGGATGCATGGCGTTCATTTTGTATGTGCAATATTTCTTTTTTTGTTGTTAAATTTAAATAGAAGAATATAGAAATCAGACATATTGTGATTTGTGAGAATCACAGGAAAGAGAGCAACTGTGACGAGACCAGACTAGAAATACAGGGGTAAGAAATGAAATCGGAACTGAAACTAAGTAGTTGTGTTGAACCTAATGTTAAAGTTTTGTAAAAGATGTTTATACGGTTTTAGTGAGGTGGTGGACTGTTCTTTGGTATTTATACTGTTCTTAGTTTTATAGATAGCAAGATTTTCTAGAAAGATTCTTTTATTATAATTGTTTTCATGAAATAAATTTTTACATGATCAAAATCGCTGTGTGTTTTAATTGGGTCTATATGGGTGGCAATGCACATTTCTGGGCTTCAAACGGCTGTCACTACGGTGCTGTGTCCAGCGCTCGCGCCATCTTTGAACGGTTTGCCCAATGTATACTCTCGAACAGTTTTCACAGCTAACCGCATAAACAATATGGTTGTTTTGTATTAAAGGCAAAGGGGTCTTTAATTTGGAGAAAAATTGTCTGACATTCAAAGCTGATGTAAAAGCAATAGTAATATTGAAATTTTGAAAAATTTTCTTTATGTTAGAAGATAATTGAGGTATATATATTAAGATTTGTATGTAATCCTGACTCGTCGTTATTACTCTGTGTCGGCTGTTTGGTCCCAAATTACTAATT